>PVKU01015339.1:0-18730 GCA_004027475.1 Anoura caudifer | reverse complement strand
CTGCTGGACCTAGTAACTGAATTTGGCCAAACAGCTGGATACAAAGTCAATATCCAAAAATCAAAGGCATTTTTGTATGCAAACAATGAAACAGCAGAAGCAGAAATCAAGAAAAAAATCCCATTTGATATAGCAAAAAGAAAAATAAAATACCTAGGAATAAACCTAACCAAAGACATAAGGGATCTGTATGCAGAAACCATTTTTAAATAGTGGTGTTTAGCTATCACAATAGATTGTGAAGGAATGGGTAGCGCCCTCTGGTGGAAAATTTTGGTATTGGCATAGTTTCAGTTGGGTTCACAGTTCCTGTTGCAAAGTTAGGCCGCCTGGATGAGCTCTCTCCAGAATCTGTGCTCAACAAGATTTTTATGTGTCTCTCTGGTGGCCAGCAAGTAAGCAGCTGGCTTCTGTCTCCCTGATGACCTAAGGAACCAGGATATAAACCCTCTTGGAGTGGCCAGTGTGAGCTGTCTGATTTTTCTGCTTGCCCTAAGTAAGAATGCCACAGGAGTGGGAGAATTGTGAACTGAGTTTGTCCACAGAAGTAACTAGTGAGCCGAAGAGTGAGCGTGTGTGAAAAAAACTGGAAGAACCTTCCATCCGACCCTGTTCTTCAAGTGGATTCTGATAGCAGAAATAAGGAAGAAACAGATATTACCTCTTTTTTTTAAGTAGGAATATGTTGAGTAGAAGAGTTCTATTCACACAAGTCAGACAAAATTTAAAAATGGGATTGACAATAAAATTTGTAATATTTCAATTACATAAACCACCTCACTCATCTAGCAGAACTGTGGGCTAGCAGATATCACCAAAAGGAAATTTTGAGCAATGCTGGTTTTGAGTTAGTTCCCCCCAGTTTTACAATATTTTTTAATTTTTAAAAAAGATCTTGCAGTACCAATCTTTTTCCTTGTAAGTATAGAGAACTTTAATGTCCCAAAGTCACATACAAGTGGGGACCCCAAATAATTGGAATTTTTAATAAAAAATTGTGTATTTATTCTTACATGTTTAAACTTCAGTCACCTTCAAAGTTCTCTCCATTTTATGCAAGCACCTATTGAGACATTTTTTTCCATTGCTCAAGACAGTTCTTGAACTCGTCGATTTTGATGCCTTTTAGTGCTTCCATTGTTTCTTGTTTCACATCTTCCACATCGGCAAAATGTGTCAAAAAGACTTACGGCTTTTTTCATCTGGAGAAATAAACAAAAAAAAAGTCTCTCAGGGCGAGATCAGGTGCATAGGGAGGGTGGGGCATGCGGGTCATGCTGTTTTTGGTCAAAAACTGCTGAACACTCAGCAGGTGTGAACAGACAGGTGGGCTGGTAAATTACTCGTCATAAATGCGCAAATGTGTTGAAGGACTCTTCAAAAAAGTTTACTGAAGCCGAACACAGCCTCTCACAACAAATGCCAGCTGGTACTCTGACACAGATGGGTTTCTAGAACACTCACATAGCAGGGAAGCCTGTACTACAAGGGGCCTGCCTTCCCTAAGATAACTCCGATTTTGCGGGGAGGTCCCCACTCGTATGGAATGGCTGTGTTTCAGCTACTGATCTATGGATGTGCAGGTGTAACTTTTTTTGCTCACTTATACAAATTAAGTTTTAGGCCAAGCAAGTTGATAAAAGTATGAAGAAAGTATACTGGATTTGAATAGAAAGACCTTTTTCAAAAAGTCTTGTATCCAGAAATTATAACAAGAAGTCCTCTCTCATTTTAGGTAAATGGAGATTACAGACGCATCTCCACTGGTACGTGACTTTTGATTGGACCAAGCAGTGGTCATCGTCATAGTGACACAAAGGCCAGCTCTCTGGGGGCCCGGGTTCTGATGGCCCTGCTGCTACAGCACAGACCCCTTTGGTTAAAACTTATGGTCAGAGCACTTTCTTGTCTTTAGTGTTTTGCCATTGGATACGAAGACAAAGCCAATCAAATCCAAATTATTTTACCCAGATTATTCACCTAGTAAATTAGTCAATTTATTCATCGGTCAGAAAATACCTATGAAATGTTAATTATGTACAAGGCATTATGGGAACACAAAGAATTACAAGGCATAGCCTTAATTTCTTTTCACAGACTTTTATTTTTTTAGAGCAGTTTTAAGTTCACAGTGGAATTGAGGGGAAGGAGAAGAGATTTCCCAAATGCCCCTCCCCCACCACGTGCACAGCATCCCCCATTATCACTGTCCCCACCAGAGTGGGACATTTGTTACAATCGATGAACCTACTTTGACATGTCACAATCATCCGAAGTCCATAGTTTACATCATGGTTCATTCTTGGTGTTGCAACTTTCTACTTGTTTGAATAAATGTATGATGACATGTGTCCATCATTATAGTGTCATGTAGAGTACTTTCACCTCCCTAAAATTCTCTGTGCTCTGCCTACCCATCCCTCCCTCTGAGCCCTGAGCTCTGACAGCCACTGATCTTTCCACTGTCCCTACAGTTTTGCCTTTTCTAGAATGTCATACAGTCAGGATCATACAGCATGTAGCCTTTTCAAATTGTCTTCTTTCACGTAGTAATATCCTTTAGTATTCCTTCATGTTTTTTCATTGCTTGATAACTTACTTCTTTTTAGTGCCAAATAATATTCCACTGTCTGCTTGTCCCACAGTTAATCCACTCACCTACTGAAGGATAACTTGGTGCTTCCAAGATTTGGCAATTCTGAATAAAGCTGCTGTACACATCCACGTGCAGTTTTAGGTGAACGTACATTTTCAGTTCCTTTGAATAAATATCAAGGAGTGTGATGTCTAGATCATATGGTAAGAGTATGTTTAGTTTTATAAGAAAATGCCAAGCTGGAGGGATACATTGTGAAGGAGAGTTGACCTCAGGTGGTGAACACACAACATGATGTACAGATGTTGTATTATGGAATTGTACACCTGCAACCTACATAATTTTATTAACCAATGCCACCCCAATAAACTCAATAGAAAGAAAATGCCCAAGTGTCTTCCCACCAGCCATGAATGAGAGTTTCTCTTGCTCCATATCCTCTCCAGCCCTTGGTGTTTTCAGGGTTCTGGATCTTGACCATTAGAATAGGTTTGTAGTTGTGTCTCATCGTTGTTTTAATTACATTTCCCTGATGGCACATAATCTGAAACAACTTTTCATATGCTTATCTGCATTCTGTACAATGTGTATCTTCTTTGGTGAGGCGTCTCTTAGGGTCTTTGACTCACCTTTTAATCCAGTTACTTGTTTTCTCATTATTGAGTTTTAAGAGTTCTTTGTTCATTTTGGATAACTGTCCTTTATCAGCTAGATGTATCTTTTGCAAAGATTTTCTTTCTTACAGTTCATGGCTTGTCTTCTCATTCTCTTCACATTGTCTTTTGCAGAGCTGGAGTTTTTTAAATTTTAATGGAGTCTAGCTTATCAGTTATTTCCTTTGTGGATTGTGCCTTGGGTGTTGCCTCTTTAAAGCCACTGCCATACTCGAGTTGAGTCAGTTTTTTAAACTGTAATTTTATTCTTTTAATATATGTCCTTTAAAGCATTTCTTTCCCTACTTTGAAGAAAGATTTTAATTTTGAGACTTCTTGAAATTTGTGTGAATTAATTGTGAGCGTACTTGCAGATTTGCAAATATTATTAATAGAGACTTCAAGTTTGGAATAGAAGTATGTGTGCTTGGTCTGTGACAAGTGAATATCAAATGAAATAAAGTAAAGTTTGTGAAAGTTTCAAGTCCATGTTGATTCTAGAAAATTGTGCTCCATATGACTTTCCCATACTGTTTATCAAAACATAGAAATGCTGCAGAGATCAATTACAATGACCAGAATTCTAAGCACAGTTGTGACCAAGTTCCTAATTGCTAGACTCTGTTAGCCTAAGTCAGCTCACTAACGGAAGTCATGTGGCTGAAGGTCATCTGTAAAGGAATCACTGTTTACCATGCTGATTATTTCTTCTCATGCATACCCTACGAAGAAATTCAAATTCAAGTAGGTAAGACCGCCCCTCAAAATTCCATCTGTGATCATTCAATCTTGAACTTTGGACTAAAAGAAATGGAGGCAAAGGCCAGAGTTTAGGTAATAAGTTTGTTTTGGTGTAAGATGTTATTTTATGCAAATAATTTATACTGTTCAACATAGCCCACGCAGAAGACTGTTCTGACTTACTGAACACCGGTGATAACACCCCCACTCTACTCCTTACCTGGGTTCTGGCAGGGACAGCCAAGGCCACGCCTCCAGGCTTCTTCCTCCAGAGCCGGGGACGGAAAACAGGGAAGAGAGAAGCTCCGCCCCCTGGGCGGGGATTGTGGGGAAAGCTCGGTGAAGAGGCTCGCCCTGCAGCTGCAGACAGTAGTGCGTCCGTTCCTGCTGGGTCAAGTTGGAGAACTGTTTACAGGCACTGTTGGATTCCATTAGCTCTTATTCTTTTCTGGTTTGGGTGTATTTTATGTGTATTTTACCACACAAAAAAAGAAAAAAAAACTAGTCTCAGACTTGGGGCAAGAGAGTCCTCTGCGTTTTCTAAGTTCTTGATCTATTTACTTTCCCCTCAGCCCCAGGGCTGAGCATCCTTTGCATTTATTTTTTACTGTGATAAACATAAAATTTACCATCGGAGTCATTTTAAAGCGCACAGGTCAGTGGCGTTAAGTCCCTTCACAACGTTGTGTGACCATCACTTAGATCTGGTTCCAGAACTTTCCATCACCCCAAAGCAACTCCTGTAGCCATTTACTGTTTCTTTCGGTCCGAGGAGAGTGGGGTTGTCACACGAGCACGTGCCTGCTGCTGTGATGAAAAAACTGTCCCCTGCTGAGGGCTAACAGCTGCCGCCAACGTGGTGTCGAGGACACTGACGGGAGCTGTAGGAGTTTCCTGGGGCTGCCGTCACTAATGACTGCAAACCGCGTAACTTACAGCCACAGAACTGTATTTTCTCCTGGTTCGGGAGGTTCATGTCTGAAATCGAGGTGTCCACTAGGCTGGTCCCTTCCGAGGCCTCTGAATTTGTTCCATGCTTCCCTCCTTACTTCCGGAGGTGGCTGGCAATCCGCGGTGATCCCAGGAGTGGGGGAGCATAACCCCAATTGCTGCCCTGTCTTCACAGCGTAGTTCCCCCGGTGCGCGTACCCTTACACTGACACGAGCCCTCGAACCAGGACCCACCCTCCTCTAGTGTGCCTTCATTTCAATCAATTACATCTGCAAGACCCTGTTTCCAAATAAGGGTACATTCACAGGTTCTGGAGGTTAGGACTTGAACATATCTTTTTGGGGAGACATAATTCAACCCACAGCAGGAGCCATCACCAGCAAAGACACTGACACTGGACAGGGAACTCTGCCCATTGATCTATTTCTTCGGAGAAAAAGCACCTTCTTCCTTTTCCAGCCAGCCAGTGTGCCTCCAGCACCCTCTGTTGGCAGAGTGGGGAAGTGCAGTTTGCGGAGCACGGCAAGGAATGAGGGTTTGCAGCTCGGAGGCGATAAATTAATCACAGCTGCAGACCCAAGTTTTGTCTGCTTTGAAGAGAGCCCGTCCTGTAATAGTTTGATCTTGATTACGAAGCTCTAAATCAGCTGTGGGACTGTGACGTGGGAAGAGTCCAAACAGAGGAGACACTGAGGCTGAGTCCAGCAGGGTAGGGAGGGCGGGAGGGCCTCGCAGAGATGACACATCTTAGGCAGAGGGACCAGAACGACCAAAAGCAGAGTCTGTGAGACCCTAGGTCGTCGCAGCATTCCGAAATCCATGCTAAGGTATTTGAGGGAGAAGTTGGGTAGGAGTAACATGACTAAATTTGTAATGTAGAACATTTCCTTTTTCTCAAGTCCGCGCGGGAACGTCTTCCCTTTGGGGAGGAGAGCCCCGAACAGGGGGCAAGTAGCGCCTGGGAGGGGCTGGCCTGGAGGAAGTGGACGGGGTAACCTGCAGAGCTGACGAGCCTCGCGGGAGGCAAGGTCCGACGGCAGTCATCGAATGTCTCACCTATGGAACCGACGTGATCCACTGAGGCGACGGCGGGCATCGCAAAGGCAGCAGGTCTCAAGGGAGCGCACCCTCCTACACCGCGAGTCCGCTTCCCGTCTGCGTTCCTTGCTTCGGGGTTGGCCCCTGGCTGCCCAGCCCAGAAGCCAGAGCCACTGTCACGACTCCTTCTCCTCCACTCCTCCGGAACCGGTGGCGCAGCGCCGCCCGTTCTGCCTCGTGAATGTGCCTCAGCTTTTCTCTGTTCTCTCTCTATTCTCAGCGCGCATTGAAACAGGCCTGTAGTATGTCTTATGTGGATTCTTAGAAGTGTCTCACTGACACCTCCAAACTCATTTTCTCAGAGTGATTATTCTGAAAGGCACATCTGAAGGCGTCACTTTAGTATTTAAAAATTCCACACTGGCTTTCTATTGCTCTTAGGAGAAAGAGCAACTTCTTCAAGGAAGAAGAGATAAAATGATCCCTCACAATCCGGCTTTTTCCAGTTTCACCTCCTCCATTCCTCATCTCCACCTCCACTCATATGAACTGCCTTTCATTTCTTGGAAAGCTTCATTTTTTTTCTTGCCCAAGTGTCTTTTTTCTTCTTGGTACCTATTTTACAGCTCCCTTACCCCAAAATTCCTCCCTCACTCCCACCCTTCAATTCACCTTGTATTTGTCCTTCAAAGTCAGCTTAGATGTTCATTCCTCCTGGAACTGACCTTAATCATTGACCTTGACTTTAATAATTTTAGGTTAGGTGACTCTCCTATGTGTTTTCATTAATTCTATATCGTGTGTGTGTGTGTGTATTATATACGTGATAATATGTAGTGATAGCATATGCTGCATAATATATATATCTTTACCTTGTTTCCTTTTCTTAAAGAATTTAGTATTTAAGGTCTGTGACTATACTTAAACTTGATAAAGAATTTGCAGAATTGTTTTGAAATTTGGAATAAAGGTAATTTTGTTGAATTTTCATCAGTGCTAATGATTGACAGTTAAAACGGTAGCTAGAGTTTATTGTTGAGGGTCAGGACTTATTAGTACTTCCAAAACTGAATTTGAAATGCTGTATATTCACTTTTTACTCTGTAAATGTAAACCTTTACACTGACTTCATTTATTAAAGTGTAGCCAGTTGTAATTTTTAAAAGAGAATTTATTATATCTTAAAGTTTGCTTATTATCTGTCATCCTTCACTAGAATATATGCTCCCTGAGGTCAAGAAACTTGTCTATCTTGCTTATCTTTATGTCCCCAGTGCCTAAACAGTACCTAGCTCATAGTAAAGACTCAAAAATATTTACTGAAAAATGATAGAAACAATTTTTTGAGGCAAAGATCTTCATGTTGCTGTATAGTCACATGTAATATTTGGGACATAATTGTACTAAAAAATACTTGTGGTTTTTTTTTTACCTGAAATTCAAATGTAACTGAGCGAGCTGTATTTTTTTTTTTTCCTCAGAACACACTTGGCAGTATCCGTAGAGTTTTTTGATTGTCACGCCTGGTTGGAGGGGGGTGTAGAGGACAGGGATGCTGCTGAACATTTTACAATGCATAGGACAGTCCCTACAAGGCTAAGAATTACCGGGTCCAAAATGTCAATAGTGTGGAAGCAGAGAAAGCAAGACCTAGATGGCCATGAATAAACTTTAAGGGTCCCTAATAGTCAGCGCCTAGAATCTCTAAATTCATCTTCCTTTTGGAAAGACAGCATGGAGTTAGTGAGAGGAAGGTTTCCGGGGCTGGGGACCCGGCTTTAAAACCCTGTGCACGCTTCCCGACGCTGAGAACCGGAGGGCAAGGAGCCAGGCTACGCATTGCAGCAGGTGAAATCGCACTGTCCAGAAGATCGCGTGTGTAAGGCACTGCGGACGGTAGAGCTCTCTGCACGTACTAGTTACCTGTGCCTTTAAATCCGACAAAGACAGACCCTCTGGTCCCTGGGATTAGGAAGGCGTTAGGTGACACAGCGGAAGCTGCGAGGTGGCTCAGGCGTCCTGCGCCCTAGCAACAGCAGTGAAATTGGTTGCTGCAGCTGCGCCTGCGCGGAGGCGTCCCTGCTGACTGGCAGCTGGACGCCGCCGCGGAAGAGCTGGGAGTGCGGCGGCGTGCGGCCAGGCGCTAGGGTGGCGGATCGGCAGCCGGGGCCGGAATGGCGGTGCCGCTCGCTCCGTGCGGGAAAGCCGGGCATGCAGACCGGCTCCCGGTGGTGGTGCTGTCGCGGCTGCTGCTGGCGCCTCTGCTGGCATTGCTGCTGACGCGGCCGGCGTGGGCCCTGGTGGAGGGGCTCTACTGCGGCACGCGGGACTGCTACGAGGTGCTGGGCGTGAGCCGCAGCGCCAGCAAGGCAGAGATCGCGCGGGCCTACCGCCAGCTGGCCCGGCGCTACCACCCCGACCGCTACCGGCCTGAGCCTGGCGACGAGGGGCCCGGGCGATCGCCGCAGAGCGCGGAGGAGGCCTTCCTGCTGGTGGCGACCGCCTACGAGACTCTCAAGGTGAGGCCTTGGGTCACCGGTGGTCTGCGAGGTCTCTTCGGGGAAGTGCGCGGCCCCCGTGCCCGGCGCGGACACCACCACGTGCGGTCGGAGGCTCGCGCTTTCCCAATGGGCCTGTGGTAAGAGCCCACACGGCCCATTGACAAAGATAGAAAACCCCTCTGGCCTTAGGGGGACAACCAGCATCCGCCCCTTGGTGACAGTCCTTGCAATGCAAGGCATAGCATAGGTTGGGCATGTTATGATTTAGTGGGAGTATTTTAATAATGCGCAGCTCCCACTCGGAAGGCAGAGTGATTATTATATTATTACCAGGATCTGTGATAGAAACACAGGAAAGGTCTTGAATATTGACTGACAGTGTGATAGCGCCAGTTGGCCTGAAAGAAACATGGTTTGTGGGGATGCTACTAATTGTGACATTTAGCTTGGGTTTAAGGATCTAGAGAAACCTGAGAAGAGCAGTGAACACCCAGTGAGAAGACCATGTTTAACTCTTGGATCAGACGCCGAACATGACCTTGGATAGTGACTTACTGGGCTGGATGAGCTGCTTCTTCGTGTGTAAAATTAAGGCCGTGATACCCCCTTACAGGGTGTTTATGAGGTTTAAATAAGTGTGAGAACCCCCCTGCACAGGGCCTGTAAATAAATAGGTGCTTAATGACTCGGGGTTCAAGACCTGGAGAATTTCCAGTAGGAAATATTTTGCATGTCTGCAGTCATTTGACAAAGGTTTTATTGAGCCCTGTGGGGATGGGGAGATTTAGCCCGATCCTGCTTTCTTCTGCTCCTGCAGAAATCAAACCATGTAAGAAATCACAAAGTATAAATCATATTTGATGGAAGTATTTCTACTTCAAAGGCCCATCATGCTAATGTAACAGCAATTGTAGCTGTATGGTCTTCCTTTTCTTTCTTTCTTGTCAGTTTTTCATATTACTATATAGTCTGCTTTTAACGACTGCTTTGAGTAGGTATGCTATAATTTAACCATGGATTCCTTTTCCAGATTAGCTTACCAGAGCTGAAAATACTGAATCAAGGAGTTAAAGGCTTTTCATTCATGCTTCCCACAGTGGTCTGGATAGCATGGGGCCATAAAAGGAGCATGTCTAGTTCACTAAATTTTCACAAGCATGGGTGGGGTTGTAATTTTTGTTGGCAATTGACTGAGGAATGGGTGGGGGCTGGGACGGTGCTGAGTTTGGCAAACTCAGGGGGCTGAGTTTGCCTATTATTTAGGAGAAAGAGTAATTGAAGAAAGACTTCAGAATCACGGGAAAGAACTTCTCCATCCAGAGCAACCATCATCTGAAGCCCCAGTCTGTTTTTCTGCAGTGAGGAAAGGTAGTGGTCCAAACCAGCAACCAGAAAGGCTGCTGCTGGTCCTCCAAAGCCCTGGTGCCCTGTGAGAAAGCACTGGGCACATGGAGCGCCTCCAGAAGAGAAGGCAGCAGAAACACTAGCACCTGTGCCCTCTGCTGTGGTCGGACATGGGTAGGCTTGGCACAAGACTGGTGAGCATGTTAGTAAAAGAAGTACCAAGAAGTAGGGACAGTAGAGAAATTCTTGCTCAAAACTCTTAATATACTTGCCATTTTCTTGAAGAGACAAGTTTAGAGGCTGATCTAGTGGATCTAAAATTGTTGCTTCTAAAGGTATCTACCCCTAAAGTTTAGCACTGAATTGTCATCTAATAAAAAATGTGTTAAAATGATTTGTCCAGTCAAGAACAAGGACTTTTGGGGCAGTTAAACACTGGTAGGTCTGGAGAAAGTAACACTTTTAGTCCTGATTCCCACAGGAGGTTTGTGGTACCTGCAAACAGCACACTGGACTTGGAGTTGCGCTGAGGGAGGAGGGAGTGCTGGCGCGTCCTCTTGTTTCCCGTCCTCACTCTGTATGACTGCAAGAGGATGGAAATTATCTGCGAGAGAAAAGGGTGTGTTGGGCTAGTTGGACCCTTGAATATCAGGCTCAGCTGAGCCCTATGAAAAGACCAATTTTAAATGTATAGAAATAGACATGGATTCCATTTCCAGTTGGAACAGCTCAGGAAAACTTAAAAACAAAACCAAAAAATTCCCAATCAAAACCAAACAAACAAAACACTTTGGTGTAGATGCCGTCTCCTGGAACAAGGAAAAGGACTTTGACTTGCCATGTGTCGAAGAAGTTATTAAAAACAAACAGGATGGTCTGATGTTTACTTGTCATAATGGAAAATTGTGAGAATGTTGCCAGAGAATATCATCTCTGGGTAACGCAAAGGCCCAGTGAACAGGGGTCATTCAGTTCGGATGGCCTCAGCCTTCCAAATTACACCCTGGAGGCAGTGGGGCTATGGTGTTTTGCGTGGATTTTTTGGGCAGGCTGGGAACAGAGCTTGTGAGGGCTAAGAGGCCACAGGGCCTTTGTTAAGAGCAGGTCAGATAGGAGAGCGGGAGAAGGTGGTTCCAGTGGTTCTGGAAAAAGACAAGTTATAGAAGTTCCACATATCTAGAATTCCACATATCATGTCCCGGAGGCAGCAGCTGCATATCTGGGACCACATTCCATCGTTTGCTATTTTTGTTATACTCTGTCTCTCCCCATAAGGAATAACAGTAAACCCTGTGAGAGGTATTCTTATCTCCCAGCCAATCAGAAAGGAGGGGAGGGAGCTGGGAAGACTGTCCTTCACAACCCCAGTTAGTTGTTGCTGGGATATATATGGAGGAAAAAGTAGATTTTATATTTGCTTTGTAGTGGGCACAGGTAAATTTCATCTCTGGGACAGTGTACCTAACAGAAGTTGTTTCTCTTGTGAAGTCTGAAATAATTTAGCTGCAACTCCATGGGAGCCGGGAACCTTTTTTCTCCCCTATAGTTTTCTCATAACCTTCTTCATTTCTCTTCTTATTGATCTGTGTCAGTTTCTTTTATTATTATTTAATTTATCAGTTATGGGTTATATGCCATTTTATTCTGTATTAGTTTCAGGAGTATTGCATAATGGTTCGACTGTTTGAGTCTCTTCGTATTTTTAATATATGATATAAGAAGTTATATACTCATTATAACCTAAGAGTGGTATCACATCAAAACTTCTAATAACCAAAGATCTCTGACTGTTGATAATGACTACATCACCAAGTGGGAATATATTTGTGTAAGATTTAGTGGGTTTATGATTCTAAGGTTGTCTTGGCCAAATAAATGCCTCTTTGAGATTTTTTTTTAAGATGTTGGTTGTGAAAAATAAGTACACTAATGTGATTTCAATACATTTTTTAAGACAAGGAGACATCACACAGCGTTTTTTCCCCTGGAGCTTCAAATTTATTATAAGATTTAGAAGAACCAAATACTTGAATAAGAACCCCCACAAATGTGAGAGAAAAGAAGAGCAGGGTGGGGGAGAAGGGCCCCCAGCAAAAATAGTTCAGTCTCTGAAGTTTCATTCAAGTGGGGGCTGAGGGGTGGACTTGAAGTGAGGGGGCCTCTCCTCTTAGCACCCCCGGTGGCTACAGGCCACCCTCGGAGCTGAGCGGTTTGCACGTCTCCATTGTCCGCTGGATCAGGTCCTCCCCCTGAGAGGTGTGCATGGCCTGCACTGCTGTCCCCTGCAGCTGCTTGCACCCAGCCTCTGGCTGACCCCCTGCACCAGGTGGCTGGCCGCCCGGGCGCGCGGCACCTTCAAGTTTGGCATAAAATGCGGGAGGCGTGGCTTGAGCCAGAGTCTTGACTGTGGTCCTGCCTTGGTTGTCCACAATGTTAAAAATTATATTGGTTTGACTCGTGCTTCTGTTAGTGGACAGCCTACAGCACATGCGTCTTAATGGGAAACGGAAGAACCTCCCCGTTGCCACCCCCTGCTGGCCATGTCTGTGGCCAGAGGGAGAGACTGGGGTCCCACCATCAGGCTGCCCCACATGAAAGGAGATTTTGTTGTTGGTTCTCTCTGGAGTGCAGCCACTGCTGAGCTGCTGCTGCTGCTGAGGGCGGAGGGGAAGCCCTCCGAGCCTCGCTGGAGGCTGGGGTGGGGATGGAGGTCCTCGACTCCAGGCTGGCTGGGCGAGTGGCGGTTCTCGACTCCAAGCTGGCCAGGGGAATAGCAGGCTCTTTGGCCTTCTGCCATTGGGGCAGAGCCTCTCAGGCTGGGGAAGGACTTAAGGTCTTGGGGTCAGGATTGGGGCAGGGTCTTACTCTGTGTGCCCTTCACCTTGGTTTTCAGGGACTTAGGATCAAGCATGTGCCCATCGCTTTGTTGTACTTTCTTTCTGTTACTTATTCCTGGATCTTGTCTCATTCAGACCCCAGGTTCTTTATTATCTCTGTCACCTGGTGGTCCATGTTGTCCCGGGGGTTCCCTGTAAGGCCTGAGCTCCTCCTCCTGGCCCGTGTTGAGCTGTGGGTCCTTCATAACATATTCCAGTGTTGTTCTTGTGCTGGGTCCCAAGGGTCATTAATTTTTAAAAAACTTTTTGACATTCTGTAGACATAAAGTATAGGTACATGGAAGTGTCCACTCCGCATCTGTTGCTTCAGTTCTCAAAAGTCCTCCCCCACAAACAGCAGGGTCCCTGTACAGAACTACCCCCAGGCTCCATACATCAACCCCAGGGCTATCGTAAGTTTGGCACCAGAAGGGGTCCGGGGCGACATAAGAGAGGATGCCACAGAACGGCTCATGGCCCATGAATTCACTACTGAGGCTGAAGGCTGCTAGGCTGCCAGTCAGCTCAGCATCTCGAGGATGTTTTCTGGCTTCAGGCCCCTGTGGATGGTGCCCCTCTGGGGGCAGTGCTGTGCCGCTGACAGCAGCTGCCGGAACCGGGCTCGGGCCTCCTCCTCGGTCATGCAGCCCTCAGATAACCAAGCCGGTCTCCTCTGCCCATAGGCATCATGGAAGGAATAATGTTTCCCGGAGGCAGTCTCCTCAAATAACTGTTACTGGTGATTCAAGCCCTTCATGTAGTGGACTTCTTGAAAAAGTATAGGGGAGCCCCGCCAATGAATGACTTTGACAGCCACCTCTGTCCCCATCGGAATGTGCCGGGCCAAGCTTGCATTGACAAAGCTTCCCTGGCCAATAGTTTTCAGGAGCTCAAAAAGGCCACTATGGGGCTCTTCGTTGGCAGGGATGGCTGTCAGGTCATTAGACATGGTGACTTGCCAGCCATACCGACACCCTACCGATGCTAACTATGCTAACAAACAGTACTAACTACTCTATGGTAACATACTGACAGTGTTAACTGTGCTAATAAACAATGCCGACTATAGTAACTATACCAATACTATACTAATTATGCTAATAAACAATACCAGTAAACAATGCTAACTACAGCAACTATACTAATATTAACTATACTAACTGTACTAACAATGCTAACAATACTAATCAACAATGCTAACTATACCCATACTAACTAAAAAAAAATTCTAAAGAAAAAAATGGGAAAAAAGAACAAATAAAGAAAAAAATTAAATGAGAAGAGAAGAGAACAATTGAGACAAAGAACATTAAAAAGTGAGAAACCCCCGGTCTGGGCTGCAGTGGAGGAGGAAAGCCATGCAGGTGGCTTAACTGTGACGTAGCATGGATGTGGGGTGGCCCCGGAGCAGCCGCTTCTCTGGCTGAACAGCTCTGCTCTGCTCGCTCTGGCTGCTGGCCGCCAGACCTCTCCAGTGTTGCACCTTCAGTGACTCAGCTCCAGCAGGGGAGACGGAGTTTCCAGCCTTTGGGTGAAAAGGGAAAGTACACTCTTAGTCATTGTTTTAGCAACGAAGATTCTGTCTGTGCAGAGAGAGGTTGAGGAAATGCCCCCTCCCACCCCCAGAAAAAGAAGGGTAGGTAGTACTGGAAGGCAGAGGCATTGGTCAGGTGCTTGCACCTGGTCATTCCTAGTTCATATTCTCAAATAACTTAAAATTCCAGTTTTGTATCCTACAGATGAGTGAAATCATATGGCTCTTAACTTTCTTGTCTGACTTGAAGCCTATATAATCTTATTAACCACTGTCACCCCAATAAATTTAAGTTATTTTAAAAAATAACTTAAGAGTTCCAGATCTCAGCAGGGTTCCAAACCATTTCAGATTTCACATGCTGTTTTGTATTTGCTTCATAACGTGAGTGAGGACAGTGAAACCGTAGTTAGCATTTCTGGCTCCTGGGGATTTAGGGAACCATGGACTTTGGAAGTTAGGTAAGCGGACCGTCACTTGCTGTGTCAACGTCGGGTCTTTTTATGTGGATATAGCACTTATCACACTGCACTGTGCGCACCGAGGGGCCCTCTCCCCCTCCCCCGAGCCCCGCTCCCCGCTCCTTCTGTATGTGCATCCGTGGCACCTAGCACAGTGTCTGGTACACCAGACGAGGAGTGTCTGTTAGGTAAAAACTCATGTCTGGAGATAGACTCAGGTGGACTGGAAATCGAAAGTGGATTTCTGCAGTTGTTGACATTAATATGTGGAGCTTACTTCAGCATTTTACCCCAAAGTACTGGTAGTTTTAATTAAAGAGTGGTACAGATGAAATTGGTTGGGTATGAATGAAAAGTTTCTGGGTGAAAGAAAAAGAAAATGCACTTCTATTTTTAAGGAGAAATCGTGTTCTGAAAGTTTTAAAGTTGGAACATAAATTTTTGAATATAGATAAGAATTGGATAAAATAAAGTAAGAAAGGTGGCATAAAAATAAGCAGAGGAGGGAGTAAGTGGAAAGGGTGCACTTAGAAACACCGTGATTGGTAGAAAATGGAAAAACAGCAGAATTTGACTGCATTTTGCAAGACTGCAAGAGAAGAACATAGAAAAGGGGCCTGGCGCGAAGGCCTCGGTCAGTCAGCGCTGTGCAGACAGAGCCTCCTGCTCATCCAGGGTCTCGGCAGGGAAGGCACAAGAGCTCTTCAGTTTCTTTTCATCAGTCTGATTGATGTGGCAGGGCGTTGGCACTTAGGAAGAATTTAGCAAAAAGGGGGATTGGGAACTCCCTGCCCTTTTATGTCACTGTTTATTGTTTTTCTTTAGTATGTTCTCTTACCCCTTTCTGTAACCAGTACCTGCATAGGTGCTGGGGAGGAGACCGCAGCAGTGAAAGGGGCTATTCCTGCTGTTAAGCTTTTAACATAACAAGGAGACAGGGTTATTGTTTGGTTATTTATTTAAGTTGCATAATAAAAACATGTAGAAGATATTGCAGCATCAAGAGCAGGAGAGAACATAATTATTTCTTCTTCGGGGATTGGAGTAGGATACACCCTTTGATCTGGATCTTGAACAGTCACCAAGGTGGGTGGCGAAGGGACGCATGTGCTTGGGGGACAGCCCGACCGACAACACACGGAGTCACCAGTGTGCAGGGCTGCTCTAGGGGTGAGGTGTGGTTTCATGAGGTTTTCTCTACCAAGGGTCACTTTTTAAAAAAAGATTTAATTTATTTTTAGACAGAGGGGAAGGGAGGGAGAAAGAGAAGGGGAGAAACAGTGTGTGGTTGCCTCCCGCAGGCCCCCTATAGGGGACCCGGCCTGCAACCCAGGCATGTGCTCTGACTGGGAATCAAACCAGCGACCTTTTGCTTCTCAAGCCGGCACTCAGCCACAGAGCCACACCAACCAGGGCCCAAGGGTCACTTTTATTATTTGGTTCCCAGGGCCTCTTTGTTTTTAGGGGGAAACATTTAATAGCACTTATTAGTATTACTGTTTTTCTTTCCCAGCATCAATCCAGATTAAGGTAAATTTCTATAACAGTCACGATGCTGATAAACAGCCAAATTAAGTAAGCTTGAGAGCAGATAGTTTTTACTCCACATGCCAACTCTGGTTGGTTATGATCCCTGACACACCTGTAAACATTTTGAGGCCTTGTCTGTATTCGGTGGGGAAGGTGACAGGTTTGATAGTGATTTCTCCCGTGGGCCCAGAGGGGTGTGGGACTTTATGTGCCCCATTTGCCGTTTCTGCTGTGATCCCTTAAGTGTTGTTTATTTTTTACTGATCCCTAATTTTCAGCTCTTAGGCCCTATTTATGGCCAAGGTTGATTATACACCAGATGTATTTAATCCTAGTGCTGTGACTACCTGACATGTGATGTTACCAACCACCAATCAGAGCTAATTCCAGCCAGAAACTGAGCATTTGATATTTTAACTTAGCTCGTGCAAATTTATCGTGGATAAATGGAGTATTTTGAGATGTTCACAGCACAAAGACCCTTACTGCATTTTTTCATAGACTTTAGGGGATCTACTACTTCTAGGTAAGAAGCCTGTCTGGTGCTTTGTAGGGAAAATGTTTCAGGAGTCTGAAACTTAGTTCGGAACCCATGATGAACTACCCTTTAAGCTGAGTTCAAGAGTGTGAACTTTATGTACTGAATAGTTACCAGAGGTTTCAAAGTAGAGAAGTAACACAAATCTGATGTTTGATTCAGAAGGAAAATTCTAGAACAATATTGAGGATGGTTGGGGAAGGCAGAAAGGTATTGGTGACTGAACCGATTTTATCTCCACCATCATCTTCTGGAATCTCATCACTTCTCTTTGGTAACTTAAGAATCTCTTGGTTGTTTGTTTCGCATTTCCTTCAATTAATTTTTCTTTCTCTGTTAAAGCTGTGGTCGCAACATCCCTCTTTTTGTGCCATTGACTGTCTGTCCTCATCATCCTTCCATTCACGCTGTCAGAGACTGGTATGGACAGCAGCACACGTACCGGGACTGTTCTTAGGTGAACTTCACACGCTAGCTTCAGATCTGAGGGCTCTTCATTCTTCTTCCTGGAACTTTTTGTGGCATTTGATAGTGTTGACCATGTAGTTCTTGAAGATGTTCTCCCTCAACTTCTTGCTGTAATTCTCTCCCATTTCTCCTGTCTTTCTAGTCATTTCTTTTCAGGCTTCAGAGTCTTCTTTTCCTCTGCCGATACCTTAAACATTGCTTTTCCTTAGAGTTCTGTTCTTTTGGTACTCTTTTTTTTTTTTTTTTTTTAATTTCTAAGCTTTTTCTGATGAAACTCAGCTGAATCCTTGACAGCGCTAAAATCTGTGTGTTCTCTAAGTTCATATTTTCAATAGCCTTTCATCTGTAGCACAGGCACCCAAAATTAAACATGTCTGAAACCAGTCTTGTTAATCTATGTTAAAGCATAAATTTTAAAAGCAGATGATGTTGGGAACCGCCCTGCCTGGTTCCAGAAGCTGTAACCCCCATGGCTAAGGCTGAGTAAGAGACCTTGGGACCATAAGTCACTAAAGAGACAAAGCTTATCCCCCTGGCAGGGGCGCTGCCTCTGCCCCCTTTTACTTCACCCTGCTTGGCCCCTGGCAGATGACTGGTTAGCCAATGACGGGTAAGATTCCTCAAGGGAGGGATGACCTAAGACAGGCATGGCATGAAGGGGCCCTCAGGGAAGGACTCGGGGGCTATAGAAAAAGCGGGTGATGGATCCTCACCCCTTGGCTTTGACATGGCCTGCGTCCTCATTCTGTCTGTGAGAAATCTCCTAATCTCTTGACTGCCTTACTTCCCCAGCCTGATTTAAGCCTGAAACAATGCTGGAGGTGGGTGTGGCCCTGGGCAGGAATGCGGAGGATGGGGGGGGGTGTTCCCCAGGGCGATCAGGCCTAGGAAAGAATGCATAAAATCCCATGAAACCTGCTTTGCTAAGAATGTCCTCAATTTTCTGATAAGGGTCCAAGCATCAAATGAGTTTGTTTCCCAAAGTTTTAAGGCCCTTTAGCTAAGTGACCCTGACTCAGAATAAGCCCTCATAGTTCTTTGAATTTTACCCATTGTTTGATCATTACTGCCTGACCATGATGAATGAGGACCTTCCTTGAGGTAATGCTCCCAGAAAAGCAACAAAATCCTGTCCAGGCAAGAGTCAGGGTGCTCTCTCACTGAGAGAGTGGCTGTGCCGTCCCATTTCTCCACTGGCCTTCTGCAGTCCGTGTGATTTTGTTCATTGCATCCACAACACCACAGATACCGCTGGTTGGAGTCTGCATCAGACATAATCATGACTCTCAAACAAATGTAAAACAAACAAGTGTCAGATATTTTATTTAACTCATTAATTAATGAGGGGACCAGTAAGATATTAAAACTGGTTCAAAAGAGAGAAAAAAGCCACCCATTTATAGTCAGACGAGGAGTGCTGACCTGCCTGTGAAATAGGCCAGAATGACCAGGCAGCAGTCAGCTGCATCACACAACACACTTGGTCTTTCTGCGAGCA
>PVKU01015338.1:0-18738 GCA_004027475.1 Anoura caudifer | reverse complement strand
AACAAGGAGCAAAGATGGTAGGTAGAAAATAGACAGGGGGAGGGCAAGAATAGTGTGGGAAATGTAGAAGCTAAAGAACTTATGACACATGGGCATGAACTAAAGGGGGGAATGTGGGTGGGAGGGGTGTGCAGGGTGGAGGGTAATGAAGGGGGGAAAATGGGACAACTGTAATAGCATAATCAATAAAATATAATTAAAAAAAAGATATTTATGTTAGTATACTTAAAAAGCGCTTCAGGAACGTGTATCAAAAAGCATAAGAATTGCATAAGTGTTATTACTGGTGATTTTATTTTCTTCCTAAGTTTTTTTCTGCCATACATAAACATGTTTTAATTGTGTAATCACTAATGGTAATTGCGATATTGAAAGCATACCATTCATCTAGGATGGTAATTGACATCAGCAAAGACTTTTATCTTTTGTTCATTGCTATATGCCCAATACCTAGAAGAATATCTAATCATACTAATGGCACAAAAATATCTGTTTAATGAATAAATGCTCACTCTTCTATACTCTCAAACATTACCCAAGATCTAGCACTTTCTTAGGACAATTGTGTTGAAATGAATAAGAGCTCAGAATAAGACCCAACTCACCAAAGGGTCCTAATATATAGAAGAATCCCAGAGAAATTAGCATTTTAATGCTCTGAAATACCCCAATTCAATGCTCTAATGATTGATTTAATTTATATTATTTGTACAATTTAATGTGGGGTCCAAGTGTCAAAACCAATCAAAATAACAAATTGCTGTGCATAAAAAGTAGTTGTGCATTCATTTATTTATTCATTTATTCAACAAAATTTAACACTTATTTTTATTGTATATTGTGAAAATTCCTAGGAATATAACAGCAAATATGTAAGTACCTGTAGTTTATATTGGTATAGTGTTGATCACCCAGCATTTCCCGAATATTCTTCATATGTTTATAGATTTGTTTCCCCTTATGAGATCTCATGTCCAAGGTGGATGCCAGAAACTTAATATTAAAACTCTCTTTACAACTGGAGCTCAAAAATTTGCTCTGCTTTTCTCCAATTAGGCATCCTGAGCAAGATTTTGATTAGTAAACATATTGCAAGACGAAGAACCTCAATGCAGAACCCATGTTTCTGGTGAGCGTGACTGGGAATAGCCAGTGTGGTACGGGTTTCACTTGGACCTTGGAATTTAAATAGGCAGGGAGATCTGGAGTTAGCAGCAACAATGGAAACCTGTCCTATTAACAAGATTTTTATTGTAATTTGGGTATTGTCTGGTTGGATAACCTCCAACGAATCTTTGGATTTCCCAGATATCCTGTGAGTGGCCTAACGTTGCCTCATAGTATGTTTCTCCTTGTAACAGGATTAGAACACATAATAGAATAGTTAGGATCTTGTCTTCTGTGTCACCACAGCTAGGCCCTCACCATGACCATACCAAATTGTGCCACCACCAAAACCCCAATTTCATATGTCCTGCTCCTTAACCACTACCATCTTTCCCCACCCCCGGCGCCTCTTCAAGTTCTCCTTGGTCCTATTTTTTCCACTGCCCATTGTCACTGTCCTCACTTCCCCTTGGTGGGTTTATTTTATGGTCCCCTGTTATAAGAATTATTTTCATTCATTCTAACACATTAATGCTGACTGATCTAATTTTATATTCAACATCCAGTATAGTAACAGGACCCTTAGCAAGCCCAGCTGATCAAAACAACTCTGTTTGGTCAACCACAGCTTAATATTGGAAATGATTTTTTACCTCATCCCTTTCCTCTTTTTCCCAATCTATAGAATGCCAAATAGATTGTCTATAAAGTTCTACTACCCCACTTGCGTCTGCACCTAAGTACTGTGCATTCCTGTACACTGCAGTAGTGGAACTATTTGTCCCTGGACCACAAAGGCTGCCCCATCTTTTTGCATCCTGGATTCCACCCCTTCTCACCTGCTAAAAAATAGGGGAATTAGCCCCCCTCAATCCTACATCATCAATATTTTCATAGATCTTTTCCATCAGCATAAAATATTCTTACATATATCCTAGTAATAATTATTTATTGACCTTAATGCCCTCTCCAGTGTTACCACACATTTTTCTGCTCTTTTTTATAGAAAACTTGTTCAAAATAGTTGTAAGTGCTCACAGTTTTCCCTTGTCTCTGCGCTCATTCCAGGACAAGCTATCACCACCAGTTTTTACCTGGACCACTGTACCATGGTAGCCTTTTCTATGTCTCCCTGTTTCCTCACTGACAATCCTATATACTCTACTCAGTGCATCTTGAGTGAATTTTTAGAAATAGACAAAAGTCAAGTTACATCTTGTTCATAATTTCCCAGTGCTTTCATCTTACTAAAATAAAAGCTACAAGTCCTTGCCAGAGTTTACAAGAGTCTGAGTTGGCACCAGGCTGCATTTCTGACCTCATCTCCCATTTCTCTCATCCTTCCCCACCCCCCCTGCTCCTCATCACTTCCTTAGACATTCTAAGTAGGCTCCTACCTCCAAGCTTGTGATTTGCTGTTTTATCTTCTTTGAATGCTTTTTCCCTAAGTAGTATGATGTCCCTCAATTGAGTTTTGCTCAAATGTTACACTGTCATGGAGGATTTTTCTCTCCACTCCATCTATAATAGTGGGGTGGAAGTTACCTTCCACACCCAACAGTGGTTGCTTACCTCAATTCTTTTTCCCTTCAGGAAATTTATTATATATGTGCTTCTTTTACTCTAAGTAGAATATTATCTGCATGAGAAAAGGAATGTTGTTTTGATTAAACTGTATCTCTAATGCTTAGATGCATTCAATAAATATTTGTGGGCATTGAATAAATATTTGTTGAATGAGTGCCTGAGGTCCTTTGATAGAAAAGAGGAGGGAGTATCAAACTCTCTATAGGAAGTTCTTCTCAGAGGAGATATACGTTCTAACTCTAGGGAGAAGAGTAATTCCTTTACAGTTAGCACCTAAGAGAGGATGGAGTAAAGGGGGGGGTGGAGTCTTTAGAGACAAATTTGGAATGGTAGACACTATGATGAATATGTTAGGCTTAGTCTTCCAAAGTTTGAGGTATAATTTTATGAATACTCTACCATTCTAAAGATTTTTTCTATATTTTTCATGAGCTTATTGGATATTGGAAAGAAAATTAAACCACTCTATATTGCTGTGGATGAAATGATGCAGAACTAAAAATTCAATTGCCTAATTTATGTCTTCCTTTCTGGAAAAACTTCTCATGCTTTTAGTATATTTTAGCCTCCACCAAGTGATATAGCCTTGTATATATAAACAATGTGATATATAAAAATGACATAAACTATGTTTATATGAAGTGACATATTACAAATCAAATCATTCTTTCTTATAGATGAACAGTGTTGGCTTGTGTCAATCTGATTCAAGAATAGTAAACAAATAGTGTTTTTATCATAAATGGCTATTCTTAATCCTTTTGAATGATAAAAGCCATGGATAGTCTACACAGAAAAATATGCAAATCATAAATTTTAAATAAAATTTTAGAAGATATTAGATGCTTTCAGCAATGGTGCAGTGCAAATAAAGTGTGCCAAAATTCTTCAAAGACAGTCGAGAATCTGTTGTAAGTGAGCCATGTTCTGCAGGGCTTGCAACAAGCAGAACACCTGAGAATGTTGACCACATATGGGCTGCAGTCAACAAAGATCGGCGACGGACAGGGAGAGAACTAGAAGCTGATCTGGGGATTCCAAAAACTACCGTGTCTGAGATATGACTCAGGATCTCGGCATGAAATGTGATGTGGCAAAATTCATTCTGTGGCTTCTGCTACCACAGCAGAAGGAACATTGTGTTGCAGTTTCTAATGACTTGTTTCAAACCACTATCAATTAACCAGATTTCCTCAAGATCATAACCAGAGATGAATCATGGGCCTTCAGCTATGATCTGGAAATGAAGGCCCAGTCATTCCAATGGAACTTGTCTGGTTCTCCACACCCGAAGAAGATGCAGCAAAGTTGCAGCAAGATCAAGGCCATGTTAACTACGGTTTTTTTTATTGGGAAGGTGCTGTCCATCACAAGTACACCCCACAAGCCCAAATAATTAAAATAAATAAAGCAGTACTACCTCAATGTTCTTCCTTGATTGGGAGATGCAATATGAGAAAATGGCCACAGCTATGGGCAACTGGTAACTGGCAATTTCTTCATGTCTTATGCAGAGATTTTGGTGAAACATCAAATCACCCAGGTGCCGCAGCCTGCCTACAGCCCAGATTTGTCATCCTGTGACTTCTGGCTTTTCCCAAAACTAAAATCACCTTTGAAAGGGGACAGATTTCAGACCATTGATGAGATTCAGGGAAATACAACAATCCGTCCCACTGAGGGGCAACTGATGGCAATTCCAACAAAGGATTTTGCCGAGCGGTTTGAACAGTGGGAGAGACGCTAGGAGAATGGTGTGAGGTCCCAGGGTGCCTACTTTGAAGGGGGCTGAGGTGTCATTGTCCTGTGTACAATGTTTCTTTTATCTTATATCTTCTTCAATAAATGTCTCTATTTTTCATAAAATGTTGCTGGATACTTCCTGGTCAGAACTCATATACATGGTTGAAGTTGGGGTTCTCTTAGCAAGAAAGAAGGGGAAATTATGATTAGGCAACTATTAATTTCTTGCAAGAGTTGAATAAAAACATGAAAGAAAAAAGTTTTTATAGAAAAATAAGGTTATTCAGGTATTTACAACCTTGGCTTTTGCGAGTGATAGAAGTAAAATTTCATCAGATCATCAGCTTCATAAAAATTGATATACATATTGAATATAAAGTGAAGCAATTATTGTTTTGTCAGAACTATCTGTTAATATTTGAGAGGTATCATGTTGTGGTTACCTCGAATAAATCATGTGAACTCTCTCAGTGAGTTCCTCATTTGACAAACGTGCATATAGCAATTTGTCCCAACTGTCTCATAAACTTTCCTTGGGAACTGAATTTATTATATGTGTGAACATTTTTGTAAATGATAAAATACACTTTAAAATTGTTACTTAACAGGAAGAAGTTGTGCAATGAAACTCATGAGTCAAAGAAGAGTCGTCTCAAGTAAATATATTTTTTCAAAAGTTACACAAACTCATGTGGTTTTTTAATAGTCTATTTCTGTCAGATTTTAAAGCACTTGACACAAATCGTTTTATTAAATTGCTGTCAGTGAGGTAGTTTACAAGTGCTATTACATTCTCTGTTTAGAAATAATAAAGTCATTTAGGGATCTTGACTAGCACAGGAACCAACACTGTACAGGTAATGAAGCTAGAAATAGAATCACATCTCTTAATATCTGGCTATTTTTTTTCTTAGAATTTGACCATTTTGACATTAAAAAAATAACTTTAACATTTTGTCTTAATTTTTTTGTCATCTATAGCAATGCCTTTAAACACTTTTAACTGTGAAAGAGAAGATTAATTTTATATTATAAACCAG
Source organism: Anoura caudifer (assembly GCA_004027475.1). Classification (NCBI taxonomy): domain Eukaryota; kingdom Metazoa; phylum Chordata; class Mammalia; order Chiroptera; family Phyllostomidae; genus Anoura; species Anoura caudifer. Next base: position 13,261 of record PVKU01015338.1, on the reverse strand, counting down.
TACATGATGTATCTATATAATATGTACATAGAAAACATATATAAAAGTATTAAACATAGTACTTATTCTTATATGTGCAATTAGCTCTGATATTTTCTGTTGTGCTAAATTTCACTAAAAATGTGTTACAACCTATTAAATTAATTTTATGAATAACCAATAAGTTGTAAATCAAAGTTGTAACACACTCTGTTCAAAAATAGTGAAACAGTGGTAACCTAGACACTGTGAGGCTCTATCTACCCAGCAGAGATCCCACAGATGTATTTTGTTAGCCTGGCCAGAGGTTTTGTTGGTTAGTTGATTGGCTGTTTTTTGTTGGCCTTAGCTTCATATCAGAACTACTGAATTTAAGTACCTAAGTTTGGTCCTAGGTATATTTTTGATAAATTCTTACAGTTGAGTAAACAACTTTTTATAGTATTTATGAGCAATCTCATCCAATCCCATGATCTTAAAACCATCAATATTTTACTAAATTGGATGTATCCATCAAACTCAACATGTACCAAATTGAACTTAACGATTTCCAAACAATCTCATCCAGCTCATCCCTCCCTTTCCCTCATATATATCAATACATGTTTTCTTCTGTAATAGTTTCTGAGTTCTACATTTCTATGTCAATGGAGGGCATACCATATATTCAGTTACCAGTGAGTCTCCCTTTCCTTCTCTCTCCTCCAAAAATGAATTACTTATTATTGTACAAATTAGCATTACTTATTATGTCTGCTCTCACTGCCCCTACCTCAGTTCAAGGACTCCTCATTCTGTGCCTGGACTATTGAAGAATCCCTCTTAGCAGGTTTCCTTATCAGCTCTAATTTCCGTCAAATCAGTTCTTGATGCTACAAGTCAGAAGAGTCCCCAGAATCGTGTTGCTTGAAGCTCTTCAATTATTTGGTTTCCCAAAAGGATAAAGTCAACTTGAAACTATTTTTGGCAGCAAAGAGCAAGTTCTTTATGATCAGGCCTCCATGTCCTTGTCCCACCATCATCACTGCAGTGCATTGCTGCACCCCTTCATACTCATCTTTAATTTCTCATGTTCCCAGTATTGTCATGATGTTTCATGCATGTGTATCATCATGAATACCTGGATTACTAACAGAGCTTCCTCTTTTGACTCCCAACTCCGATCTTTTTTTTCCTTCAATTTATAGTCTGCATTTCCTCCCAAATATTGGAAAGGTATACCTGCATTTTTAATTCAATCTCTGTCCTTTAATCATTTTTTCTGATCTTAGGCAAGTTACCTTCTTGTACCTTGGATTGCCCCTTTGACTTGCAGGCATCTTGCAAGGGTTAGACTTGATTCATATAAATTGTACAGCACAATTTCTGAAAATCTACACAGGCATTTTCTAACCGTTGATTTCATGTTTGTGAAGTTAAATTGTGTGGCAAAATTAACATGCTTAAAAATATTTGGCTCTGAACAAATAAGGTGTCACATAAAAATACACATTCAATTCTGTATTTTTTGAACATCTTTATGCCAGATCTGGAAGTAAAAAGTGAATAAACTATTGACACTTACAATCTATATCTTTTTGCATCAATGTCACAAATTCTAAATTCCAAAACATTTCTTAGTCATTAATAATGATAGCATGTTTTATAAACTATTGTGTAACATCAAAATATTTTTTTTTTTTACTTTTTTTGCATTGGTCTCAAGCCAACAACCCAAAAACTGGCTTAGCTTTAGTAAACAAAACCTCACAATTTTTGAAATGGCGATGAATTGATCATTTTGGAGAGGCAGTTAGCAAACTGCAGTATTAACTTCACTCACAATGAGAAAATCTGTAATGATCTATAAAAGGCAGTAAATAGCACTTTAATGAAATTTGAAGGCAACGCCAATATTTGCACAAAAAAAGAGAATCATAAAAATAGACCACACTGTCTTGGAACAGAAATAGGGCTTACTGCTAAGTAAGATTTAAGTGCAAATTGGGACAAATTAATCAGAAATACAGATGTTCAATTGGCAGGAATGGCGGCCAGGGTGAAGAGAGAAAGCTGCAGGGACTCATGGGGAAATCTCTCCCTGGTTCTACGAATGGTAGGAGTAGGGTGGCAAGGGAGCGGCATTTCTTTTTGAGAAATTCTGGACATTGTCTTAATCTCACCCTCTTGGGGAACAGTATGCACAACACAGTTGGCGTGGGGGAGGGACAATATGCATTTCCTAAGGACAGCATATACGGGCAATGTATGTCTCCTTAGGAAAGGAGGAGAAACAGCTACTGGATTTATATCGCATGAGAACTAGGAACTAGGGAATCATCCAAGCAATATTAAAAAATATAAATGTTCATAACAGAAGAAATTTTTACATAGTATCCAGAGAATTAGAATGAGAAAGAGGGTGAGAAAATTAGCAAAGTTAAATTTTAGTTCTGGTTGTAAGGGAAAACAACCGGAGTCTAAGAACTAAACTGCTAAGTAAAGTGGTCGAAAGCTATGACACAGAGAAAGCACTGATTTCCAGATGACAAACCCTGAGATGTATTGCTCTAGCCTGAGTCTCTGTCAGAGCAAGACTGAATGAATAACCTATTTGATCCTTTCCATCTCCAGCTCTTTTTCATTTCCACTTCTACTCTTCTATGAATTGTTACAAGAAAGGGAAATATAATATTGTTAAAGCTCAGGTATGATTTATTGATTCATTGTATCTTTAAGATAGCACAGGTACATGGTGTTGTTACACTTGATAGCACTTTTTTTCTTGAATAGTTGTGAATAGAGTAAACAGACTCATAAAGCCTGTTTAACGTGTCAGCACATAAGTTACTGCTGGTGTCTTGGGGCTGCATTAACTTATACACATAATTTTTCTTCCTTCCCCTCCCCTCTCTCCTCCCCTTTTTAATTAATAGATTTCCTCACTCACGAGCATTTAACATCGCCTTGTTTGCTTGATATAGTTTTCTCTGGGGCTTCCCCTGTGGATAGAGTAGAAGGACATGGAGAAACAGTTTGATGAATCACAATTTGTTGAAGGCAGTTACAGTTCCAGCAATAGAGAAATGGAATATTTGCAAAATGCCAGAGGTGAAGGAATAGGACACACATGATTAAAGTTGCCATAAAATCAAGGCTGTCAAAGCAACAAAAGCCGTAAAAAAGAAATATTCTGGCAATGTCAGTCTCCCCACACATCCAAGGGTGCCATGAAGCATATTACCAAGGAAAGTCCATTAGGAGTAGAGGAAGAATTTTTTCCCATCGACTATGAAAACATGTGCTGAACTATAAATGTTCCCTGCCCCAGGAATTTTAGCTTCAGACACCTAGGGACTGCAACCTTAAAACTCCATTCACAGCACAAACACTGGCAGCACTGTTTGAACAGGCTGAAGAAAGGAAAGGGGGAGGGGAGGATGAGGTAGGGAGGGTGAGTAGAGGAAGGAGATTCAAAAGCTGAGGCTGACTCTGGGGAATCGCTGGTGGTAGAGGATCAGGAATCTCGCAGTGAAAAGCTAAAGCACCTGTGTTGTCTTTTCATTACCATAGTATTACCGTGGAACCGGAAGTATGGAAGTGCCCCTTTCCTTCCCAGAATCCACATCTATGTGGCAGGTGGACTCTGATGAGTGATGAAATGTGTGTTTGGAGAACAAAATGGTAATTATTTCTTACCTGATGAGATCCAAGCTCGTTTGGCAAAAGTGGTTGGTTAGAAAGGGAAAAGATTTTTAAACCTCATAGAGGAACCTAAATAGCCAGAGAGGTACCAGGAAGGGGCTGCAAGGATTGCTTTTGCTGCTCTAGTTGGAAAACTGCCGGTTGTGAGGAAGACTCTTTTTTTAAAAGTGTATTTTATTAATTATGCTATACAGTTGCCTCATTTTATTTCTCCCCTTTATTTCCCTACTTCCTGCCCCCCACCAGCATTCCTTCCCTTAGTTCATGTCCATGGGTCATACATATAAGTTCTTTGGCTTTTATATTTTCTATACTATTCTTAACCTTCCCTTGCCTATTTTGTACCTACCATTTATGCTTCTTATTCCCTGTACCTTTCCCCCCATTCTCCCTCTCCCCCTCCTCCTTGATAACCCTCCATGGGATCTCCATTTCTGTGATTCTGTTCTTGTTCTAGTTTGCTTTGCTTTTTTTTTGGGGGGGGGAGGGGTTTCAGTTACTGATGGTTGTGAGTTTGTTGTCATTTTACTGCTCATAATTTTGATCATCTTATTTTTCTTGGATAAGCCCCTTTAACATTTCAAATAAGGACTTAGTAATGATGAACTCTTGTAACTTGACCTTATCTGGAAAGCACTTTATCTGCCCCTCCATTCTAAATGATAACTTTGCTGGATAGAGCAATCTTGGATGTAGGTCCTTGCCTTTCATGAGTTTGAATATTTCTTTCCAGCCCCTTCTTGCCTGCAATGTTTCTTTTGAGAAATCAGCTGATAGTCTTATGGGAACTCTTTTGTAGGTAACTGACTCCTTTTATCTTGCTGCTTTTAGGATTCTCTCTTTAACTTTAATCTTGGGTAATGTAATTATGATGTGCCTTGGTGTGTGCTTCCTTGGGTCCAACTTCTTTAGGACTCTGGGCTTCCTGGATTTCCTCCAAGTCTATTTCCTTTGCCAGATTGGGGAAGTTCTCCTTCATTATTTTTTCAAATAAGTTTTCAATTTCTTGCTCTTCCTCTTCTCCTTCTGATACCCTTATGATTTGGATATTGTGAGGAAGGCTCAAGATTAGAAGTTAAGTTCTGAAGTTGTGGTAAGGGCTTGAGAGAGACTAGAGAAAACAAAGGGGCTAAAAAGGGAACAGATTGGAATTCAGTTAAAACAGAAACAAACTTGTTATATAACTTCCCATATTAAAAAAAATGCACAATTTTTAAAAATCGCATTATTTTTCTCAAGCTACTAGTGGTATAGTTTAAAATCATTTTGTGAATACATAAAAGTATTTCATGGATGCTTGCGGGATGTAGTTTCATTCAAATGGCCTTCGGACACAATGAATCGATGACTAGTCTAATAAGGTCTAATAAGGAGCTAGTTTTCTTCTTTTCCTTTCCTAGAAGCTTTTTTTTTTTTTTTTTAATTTCCATTAGGAGCGTGATGGGTATGAGAGTAAGGATGAAAACCTGGAGAAAACTGAAAACCTGTGCGCATGTGTGCTCTCTTGGAGAGACACATGCCAGAGGCCTGAGAACAGGAAACACTGTGTTGGCAACCAGGTAGAGGGGGCCACAGGGAGACCACAAGACGTGCTTGAAGGTTTCAATCTTCTACAAATTCGTTTTGTTAATTGCTGTATGAACATTCCAGGAAGGCTCCTTTTACTAACACCCAGGGGTATTTGGGGCCACTTGGTGGTTCCTCTCAAATCTTACAAATTTTGGTTAAAAATAATAAAGACGCCTTTCCTGACACTGGCTTTATGCTTGGTGTAGAACTCACGGATCAGAAGAGCCCAGCTGCCTAAACAGCTGTGTCTACACAGCAGTCAGGAGAGAGGCTCACCACTTAATGGTTGTTTGATCTTGGTAAAGTCATCTACACCAGGTCTCTGGTTTTCAAAAGAAGGGAAGTGGCACCAGACATTTCTATGCTGTCTCTGCTGGTTGAAAAACTTAATGATTTTAAGTAAATTGACTTTTCTGAGTCTTTTTTCATATCTGTAAAATGGGGATATTAAAATTAATCCTTTCTTTTCAGTGCTGTTATAAACCAGCCTGTTAATTTATATATTTATAAGGATTTATAATACTTATACTATATATTTATAAGGATTTATCATCATCACCATCATCTCTGTTTTTAACATTTTTCTATAAATATGAAAAGTTCTGTATGGGAAACTATTTATTTTGTTTGAATGGATCAAGGGAAAGAGACAAAATATGTTTTTACATACAATTTTTAAGAGCTTGTTTTTTAATTTTTCTCTATAAGTATTTGACCACTTTTGCAATGAAATACGCACTTGTCGATTGCAGTCATTCCCATGGCAGTGTATCGGGGCCACACACAGAGGTCTGAGACTTGACTACAGGTTCAAGCAGCAAGAGAAACTGGTTTGGGACCAAATAAACTCTTGTTCAAGTAAAACTGTCAAAAAACACTGCGAAAAGAATACAGAAAATAACTGGGGAAGGAAATTGCTTTTGGAATAAATGTTCTGTTCTTTCAAGTTTTCTCTGGTAGAAAAGTGCCCCTTTGAAGAGACATAATAGAACCATTAGGAGGACCTAACATGAAATATCTCATGAAATCTTAAAAGGTTTATTTTATAACCACTTTTCCTAAAGGTGTAGAGGAGAAAAAAAGAAACCAAGGAGATGAAATTTGTACCCTTGTACAAATGCACAAGGCTATTTGATGTAGAACCGTTACTCACGTCTCAATCTATTCCGAATATGCTATCTGATCTGTTCTTTGCCATGTTTCTTGTTATTGTTGATGTATCCTGTGCTACCTGCATGGCTAGACATCAAACTGAAGTGCTAGGTTTTCCCTTGACTTGCTTTTATACTGAACTTTTGCAGTTACTCTTGGCTCTTTAGGTGCAGTCACTTGAAGTTTTCCTCAATTACAGTGAAATCTTTTGACAGAACTTGTCTTTAGCAGTTTTCAAACATCTACTACATGCTAAGTACTGTTCATTCTATTGCTTAACAAGTGTAACTTCAGTAGTTGTCTTAGGCCCTGGTTACAAAAGAATATATAAAATACATTCCCTGCTTGAAAATAATTTGCATTTTGGCAGAATTTTAAATCTAGGCCATTTAAATATAATAAGGGACTACAGTGTCTTTCATCTATGAGGAGTGACTGATCCAGTGTTGCCTAGAGGAGGAATTAAGATTTTAGATATGTTAATAGTTTCACTGAGGCAGAAAAGACTACCAAGAATTAGCCTCTCCATTGGGGGAGTGCAAACAGGTTGCAGAAAAGGCTTGGAATGGAAGGAGGGTGTATTAGTCAGCTAGAGCAGCCATAACAATACCACATGCAAGTGGCTTAAACAACAGAAATTTATTTTTTCACAATTCTGAAGGCTGGAAGTTCATGATCAAGGTGCTGTCATGTTGGTTTCTGTGAGGCCTATCTCTTTGGCTTGCAGATAGTCACCTGCTCAACCTGTCCTAATTTGACCTTACCTCTGTTTGTGTGCACTCCTGGTGTCTCCTCCTCCTCCTCCTACAAAAACGTCAGTCCTATTGAAAAGGGCCCCACCCATAGGCCTTATTTTACCTCAATTATCTCATTAAAAGGCCTATCTGTAGACACATCAGAGGTTAGGGCTTCAACATAGGAATTGGAGGGGGGGCACAATTCAGTCTATAACAGAGTAATGGACTTACTGCAGCAATTCAGCATTGCTTAAGTTTAGTCAATGAATGAAAGGAATGGGAAAGATCATAAAATGCTGGGATGTCCAAGCGTGCATCTAAATTACAAATCTTAGGAGACTGGGGAGCCACTGAAGAATTCTGTGGGCTACAGTGAGCAGATTCACCCTTTGTAAGGGCATTCTGGCTACAGGGTAAAAGATGTGTCAGTGGCAGAGGCCAGAGCAGACCCAGAGAAACACAGAGCTGGTTAGCGGAGCATAACAGTCAGCCAAACTAGGTACAATGATGAGCTGAATCACAAGGGGCTAAATTAGGCAAAACTTTAGAAAGTAGATTGATAGAACTTGATGATTAAATTGTATGTACGGAGTGAGGAAGAGAAAGTGTTGGTGACGACTTTGCACTATTTGGAGTAACTTAGTAGATATTGAGATAAGAAATATAGGAAAGGTATTATGATTTAGGGATATGAACTGGAGCCATTGTGATCAGCTTGGATGTGGGGAGTGTAAGTCCTGTAGAACATCCAAATAGAAATGTCTAAGTAGATATGCAAGCCTGATTCTCAGAAAAGAGATCTTGGATGAGATTAGTTTGAAATTATTTAAGAATATGGGCAAGTTAAGAGTTAGAGCTGTGAGAGTAAATAAAATTACCTAAGTAAGATAAGAAGAAAGCAAAAAAAGAAACCTTTCTAAATAGAGGTTCTATGTAGAAAGGTAGAATTAATGCAAATAGAAAGGTAGGAAACATCATGTAAGGTATGAGTTGAGAAATAAGAAGAAAGAAAAAATGATTTTTTTTGGCAAATACAAGGAATATAATTCAAATAATTGTGAATTGTGAATTTGATCCAATGCTCCAAATACATATCCAGTTATATTTGTATTGTGATTTATCAAATAAGTTGTATTACAAACATATATTTTCATTTTACTTAAATATTTATATTGTCTTTGATTTAAATTTCATTCTGTGATTTGATTTTCAGCTTAAGGTCTTTAAATTCTAATCATTACTTTGGTTGCAATAATTTTCTAAGTTTTTCAACTAGTACTGAGATCAAAACCTAAATCCCTATTAACTAGTGAAGGAGTTTTAAATTTTTGAAGCACTCTGATAATACACTCAAAGGAAGAATTTGATTTCTAAACATTATATTGTGCTTTTGATTTCAAGTTGTGTAACATTAACAGCTTTATCTTAAAACACTAAGAGGATATGCTAATCCTTCATATTTTGGGGTGGGGTATTTATCACTGCTGGGTCTATCAGAGGAAGGAAGAGACCCAAACAGCTGGCAACAGATTCTTGAGTGTTGGTCCATTCATTTTTTGAGCCGTGATTTACTCTTTCAAGCATATGCTAGGTGCAGTGAGTGCAGACAATAGAAGTGGACAGAACTAAAATGGACCCTGTTCTTTCAGAGCTTTCAGCACTCTGAGTGAGTGTGCCTGGAAAAACTGCCGTAAAACCCTTTTGCTATGGTATAGGACTGGGATGGCGCAGCCCTTTTGCCTGCAGCCGTCTCTGGAGCAGGCCTTTGTTACTTGGCTTTTTAATTTCATCACCTGCTTGCTGATGGCAGCTTTCCTGTGCTCCATATCTTGCCTCACAATAGTGTAAAGAATGGCCGGGACCAAGATCAGTAGCCATGGAATCATTTGTTACTAGGCTGGCCAAACAGGGCTGGACTGAAAATAGTCCTCGGATTTTCTTTGAATTGTTATTGCTTCCAAATCTCTGTTCATGGCTCTACCTTTCCAGCCTTGAATATTCAAGAATTCAGGAGATATTAATAGAAGAAGGAAGGAGGCATATGGGATGCTAGTTTTAGTTAATGAAAAGCGACAGCCCTTTGAACCCTATAAATTGTGGTAAGAAATCAAGGCACCCACTGCCCCTTGAATGTTGATTTCCAGATTTTACCACCATTATTTAAGTAAATCAGACTATCCTAAGGTAGGTCATACTGTTGTATGTTGTGTATATTACATAGTTATCTTTCAGGAAATGCCATGGTGTTGAGACATAAAATGGAAAAGACTTTTAAAAAATATGTATTTAATGCTGTGGATGAACTAGTAAATAACAGTTATTGTGCTTCCATTTAGAACATTTGGATAAAGAAAAGCCTATATAATTTTTATTAGCTGCTCTTTCTTAACCTGTGAAAAGAGAACTGTCAAGCAAACATACCATCACTTTAATGAAAACTATTTTCATATATCGAATGGAAGTTTTTATTGCCCATTACTTTTTATACTTTCCATGTAGTGGCTTAAAAAAAATACAATCAGAAAGTTGAGACGTGCTCAAAAACTGGCAATGCGTACTTTATTGTACTGGCCTAAGAGTCTCATGGTTTTTTCTCCGGGGCTCACCATCGGATTTCAGTATGTTGATGGATCCTAGTGTTGGGGTATTATCTAAGACTGACAGAAAATGGTGTGATTTGAATGCTTCCTGAAGAATTCTCTCTATTAATTCTGTTAACATTTGACAGAATTTCATGACATTAGAACCACCAATTCACTGAAGTTCAATCTTGGCTGAGTTTCTTGCATATGCTTCTCATTTAGCGATAAGACTTCTGCTTCCTAACAGAGATTCAAAATGAGTGTCTTGAGGAGGAGAAAAAGAAACAGAAACTACAAAAAAATTTCCGAATAAAATCAAATGCACTAGAACAAGTACCATATTGGGAAATGTTTTAAGAGGGAGAAGGAGAAAACAGATAAAAAACAGACTTTTATGTTCAAATTCAAACAACTTATCTCTCCGTTCCTGTCAAGGCATTATCAAATAAATTTAGAAAGTAAGGAAAATCTCCAATTACCCTAGGACTATTTTGTCAACCTCAGTAGTTCTAGAATTTATGGTTAAAACTATAACTATCTCACAAATATTAACCTTTTGATAGCTTTTGCAACTTGTTTTAAGGTATGTATGTCCAGAAATGGTTTAATCTATTGACTTTTCCCCCTTTCTATGCCCCTGCAGATACATTTCTTCAATTTACATAAGCAGCTGCTTTAAGGTAAACTGGGAAAATTGTTTCAATTTGACAGCCTCTAAATATGATCTTATGTACATTTGCTATCAGGCTGAAAAATAATCAGAAAGCTTTCCCCTACTCCCGTAGGATTTTCAGGAGGAAAACTATGTAGATACTGTGACTTCTACATGGATAGCATGCGGAGAAATGGCGTGCAAACTCACTGGACCAAGATGTGAAGTAGACTTCAGTGTGCTTGCCGATTTTTAAAATCACATTATGTTTTCTCAAACAAAGATGAGCAATATTTCCCAATAACCTAGGCAAATGTTTATGTAGTGGAGATTATAAAGAACAAAATATTAATAGTTAACTCTAAGTAACTAAGATCCTCTTTATTAAATCCTACCCGTTAAAATTGCCCAGAACACACAGAGAATTTAAATCAGTAACATTATTTTCATATTTCCTGAAGCATTGGGGAGACATTGAACTTTATGCCATGAATACAAACTGCATACCTGTAACATGTCAGGCATTATGCTGTTTTCTAAATAGAAAACTGGACATGCAGTCTGACACTGGCTCCCCGGGCACTCGCCACAGACTTACAGCTCTCCATACATTACCTATAATGCTAAGTTAATTCATCTTCGGGTGGCAGACATTGTCTGAAAGTTGTATTCTTAGTCTCAAACTTGGAATTTCCAGGATGAGGTAACAGTGCATGCTCCAGGAACAAAACCATTGCACACTTGCAATTGTGACAGTCATTTACAAGCTGAAATTTATTAACCCCATTCTTATGAACCACCAGGAACAATGTGTGCATGGGCACACACACACACACCCTCCCTTTGTAAGTGTTAAAATTGTATCAAAAGGCCATTGCACCTCTGAAATGTCTCATGTGAAAGAGTCCAGTCTCCGGTTTCTCTTTTGTACTAAGTAGTTTCTAGAGCCTTCAAAATGCCTTCCCTGCAATGGTTGTGCCAGTCTTGCAGCTTAAACTATGCCTTTCTTGCAACTTTATTTCTAATTAGTTGTTGCTTTTTTAAAGATGAAAGCCCTTTTGCATCTTGAAGAGCTAAGTGAACTTAATGAAATACTCTGATAGCAGTTAAAGATATTTCCTTATATGAGTAGGGGCATTAAAGGTTAATCCTGGCCTTCTCAGAGGAAAACTGCTGTACTGTGTTTCGGTTAAGATTATGTATTACCATGTTTCTTTCAGCTAAACCAGGTACATAATTTCAGAGTGAGGAGAGCTGTTTTCTTTAGCATCACCTAAACGTGTGAGTTGATTTAAATGAATAGCTTCAAAAATAAATCCTTGGCAGCCATAACAATACTAGGAGAAAATGGGGTGTGTTATCAAGAGTCACATCAGTGCAGAGGATCCACCTTTCAATTTGTTTTTCTTTAGCTGGGAAAGTAAGGTTCCTCTGGCAGTAAGTTCTGCAGTTTCTTTATGTATCTTGAAGTATCCACTGTGGACAATGTGAGTGATGTTCCTGTAAGACGCACTGACTGGCCCAGCTGCTGGGAGTGCTGAAGACAGAAAACTTTTGTGAATGTCTTTCCAGGGTTGCCTCAGCTGGAGAATGCCTGCCCACGACGGTGCTTTTCCAGGGCAGCCCCATCGGAGGACTGCTAGTGTGGGTGGCGGGACAAAAAGGTCTGGTCCTTCAGCCCAGCTTGGGTCGGTTCTGAACCATCATTCTAGTCTTATGGTTGCCTTTGAACAGATGAAGTGCAATGAATGGCCATATAACCATTATTTAAATTCAACCACTTGCCACATTTATCTTTATTTATGCATCTTTGCATATATGTGTCTTTGCATATGTGTCTTTGATGCATCACTCAGAAATACCTCAGCACTTTTTCCCTGAGATTAAGGACATTCTACAGCATAACCATAATGATATTTTCACTCTCAAGAAATGCAATATTGGCACTTTACAATTGTCTAATATACAATCCATATTCTAAACTTCTAGTGTCCCAATAATGTCTTTAATAGCTGTTATTCTCCCACTGAGAATCCACCAAGGGTCACACATCACATTTATTTAGTTTTTAGTTTTCTCTAATATACAGGAGCTTCTCTAATGTCTTCTTTTTAAAATTATATGATATTGACATTTTTTAGTGGTTCAGAAAAACAGTCTGGGTTTTTCTGATTGTTTCCTCATGAGTAAATTTGTATTCAACATTTTTAGAAATAATCCCAAATATGTGATACTGTGTCCTTCACAGGTGTTTGCAACAGATGATAATGAGGGAGGAGGAGGAGGAAGAGGAGGAGAAAGTGGGTTGGTTAGATAGGTAGTTAGATAGACAGACAGATGGCTCTCTCTATGGAGCACACCCACCCCTTTCCCCCCACCTTTCCCGCAGGCATGTTCTGTTTCTCCTGAGCTCTAAGGTCCCTTCTTTTGCCTTTGTACCTTGTTCCTTGGGCCCATATCTTCTTTGGCTCACTTCTTCTACCTCTGTGACTTTTCTAAATAAACTTTCTCTTCCTGTTTGAGTCTGGGCTGTGAATTCTTTTTCAGCCAGGACTAAAAATCAAGGTCCCATCTGACTCCACCAGTCTAACACCCGGTGCTGTTTCACCGGCAGTGTGTGGTGCTATGACTTGGATACTCCGGTGACTCAGATTGTCTTATCATGGCAGAGTGCAACAGGATCCCATGGAAGCCCACCCACCCAAGACCACCTTGCAGACCTGGACCTGTGCTAGGTACCAGCAGGGGCCTATTGCACCCCATGGGCTCCTCTCTTTGCATCAGACAAACTTCAGTGAGTTTTTTCCTGAAATTCTTGACCTCCCTGTTTTAAGGTGAAAGGCCCTGATTTTCACTGAGTGGTTCATATCTTCCTTCTTTTCTTTTCTTTTCTTTTCTTTTCTTTT
>PVKU01015337.1:0-18736 GCA_004027475.1 Anoura caudifer | reverse complement strand
CCAGTGGAAAACTTATTTGAACAAATAATAAAGGAGAACTTCCCCAATCTGGCAAAGGAAATAGTCTTCCAGGAAGTCCAGGAAGCTCAGAGAGTCCCAAAGAAGTTGGACCCAAGGAGGAACACACCAAGGCACATTATAATTACATTACCCAAGATTAAAATGAAGGAAAGAATTCTAGAAGCAGCAAGGGATAAGGGGACAGTCACCTACAAAGGAGTTCCCATCAGACTGTCAGCTGATTTCTCAAAAGAGATCTTACAGGCAAGAAGGGGCTGGAAAGAGGTATTCCAAGTCATGAAAGGCAAGGACCTGCATCCAAGATGGCTCTATCCAGCAAAGCTTTCATTTAGAATGGAAGGGAAGATAAAAGTGCTTCTCAGATAAGGTCAAGTTCAAGGAGTTCATCATCACCAAGCCCTTATTATATGAAATGTTAAAGGGACTTATCTAAGAAAAAGAAGATAAAAATATGAACAGTAAAAAGACAGCAAACTCAGAGGTATTAACAACCAGACCTAAAACAAAAGCCAACTAAGCAAACCACTATAACAGGAGCAGAAATACAGAAATGGAGGTCACATGGAGGGTTAGCAATAGGGGAGAGAGAAGAGGAGAGAGAGGGACAAGGTACATAGAACAAGTAGCACAGACGGTGGGTAGAAAATAGACAGGGGGAGGGCAAGAATAATGTGGGAAATGTAGAAGCTAAAGAACTTATGACACATGGGCATGAACTAAAAGGGGGAATGTGGGTGGGAGGGTGTGCAGGGTAGAGGGGAATGAAGGGGGGAAAATGGGACAACTGTAATAGCATAATCAATAAAATATAATTTTAAAAAAATTTTTTTAAAAAAATAGTGCTAATTCCTTTCCCCTAAAATCTGAACTGCACCTCAGGCGAGCCCCATGAACTACCCAGCAGTCGTCTGTCTGGCACAGGCACTAAGTCGTGTGAACTGTGTGCACTCTTTTGACAATGGCCCTGAAGATCAAGTGTTTATTTTAAAACACTTTATTTAGTAATCCTCTGTGACTCAGCCACTGATATACATTTATTTACCCATACTCACCACAGGGCTGTAGAAAGGAAGAAGGTTTTGAAATGCACAGGTACACTTCTGCTTGCTTAACTGGCCCTCCTTCAGTCCCTTAGCCACAGTCTCCTAAAATAAAACAAAAAGACGTAAGAAAGGAAAATTTCTACATCTGCTGAATAAATACAAATCCGCATCTATAATTTCCTACTGATCCCACAGGCATTTTAAACGTCCCAGGCTGAACCCAGCGTCATTCCTCCCTATGCCAGCCCAGCACGTGCCCCGCAGCAGTCCTCATATGAGTGAAAGGCACCACCACCCACCCGCCCAACCACACAGACCGAAAACTTGGGATGCCGCAGAGACTCTTCCTCCTCTGCTGCTGACCCCTCCCGCTGAATGGTTAATTCTATTAAATCTCCCATCCCACCCCTCCTCTCCAACTACAGTTCCACCATTAAGGCTCTCATTTTTCAGATTATTCTTGAGCATTACAGCCACAAGAGCCTGCTGATTGCTCTCTGGGCCTCCAGACTCAGGTCTCTCTGATCTCTCTGTTGCTTTTGGAGTAATCTTTCCCAATAGATCCTATCATTTGATGCTTAAAAAAATCTTTAGTAGCTCCTCAGTTTCCTCAAGATTAAGTCCAAACTCCATTAAGTATGGCATATAAGAATTTTCATGTCCCATCCCTGCTTTAGTCTCAGCCCACCCGCCTTCTACATTCCTGTCATTTAAAAATTAAGAAACATCTATGTCCTTCCCTCCAAAAACACAAAAGCGAACAATGGGAAAAATATTTGCAATGAATATGCAGGTTCTATGCAAATTATCAAAATGGATAAATTTATAAAGCATGAAATACAACCTATATACAAATATATGAAAAGATATTTAAACGCAGATATTCAAACTCACTAATAATAAAAAAAATAAATCATAATAAGGCACAATCTAATCACCTCCTCAATTTTACTTGACATAAAATTATAAACCCAAGGATCAAGTACAAGCAACATTTCACAGGTTAAAGCCTTTGGGAAACACGGAGCCACTATGCTCAGTCATCTTCTTTACAACATCACACCTAGCAATGTGGCTTCTGGAAAGCTATGCTGAAGTAACAGTCCCAGTCTGGGAAAGGGAAGCAGAGCAATTCATCAAAAAACAAACCACCAGAAAAACAGAGATGTGTTTTAAAAAGTATCCTTCTTGAAAAAAATTCAATAAATATGAATATATATTTTTTCTAACATATATGGACAGAAAGGGTATGCTCAAAGGAAGAATATGCTAATAATCCAGAACATATTCAGGAAGACTATTCCCTAAAATAAGATTACAATCAATTTTAAAAATTTATTTTTTTGGACAAATCAGGTATCAAACTCGCTCTCAGTAAAAAGTCTTTCAGTGAATTAATTGATCTAAAGTCAGGAAAACTGCTTATAATATAGTGTTAAATGAAAATTGTATGTACTGGGTTATAAATACATGGAAAACACAAAGATGTATAAAAATATAGCATATACATCACCTGCTGGTTTAAGACTATAAGCTTATGGTGATGTTTTTTTCCTACTATTTTCCCAAATTTATGTGATATAGTTATACTACTTTTATATTAAAAAAATAACAGTAATAATAAAGTTGGGAGCATAAAGCAATCCATACTGTCTTTTGCTAAAGAAAACATTAATACTTCTTTTCTTACCTTTGTTAATACCTGGAAAATATTAGAAAGAAATTCACATGAAATATCCTTTAAGATTTTCAAGTGAAAATCATCTTGACTTAAATCAGACTTTTTCGTTTCTTCTGTGTTAGACTCTGTTGAGTTTTCTGGTTTCTTCTGACAATGCTCCATATTTTGTAAGACACGAATCAGGCTGTCAATCAGAGGAAGATCTACTGTACAAACAAATCAAAAGGCATGCGATCAGTCAGTCAAATTTGGTTGTTCATACATCATTCATTTGTTCACTCACTCATTCATACATTCATTCATACTGAACACCTGTTAGTGCCGGAGATGGTATTTCAGGTACTGCAGTTACAGTGAGAAACAAGATCATCAGGGCCTCAGCCCTCAAGAGACTTATGTTTTTGTACTCTCAAATAAACAAATGAATAAAGCAGATCATTTCAGATTTTGGCAAGTTCTATGAAGAAAATTAAAGGGGAAAGAAAATTACAACAAAGTGGCTGGCAGGGGAGGCTCTCAGAAGAGGTGACACTGAGTGGAGAACTAAAGGATAAGACGAATCAATGCAAAAGAGCCCAGAAAAAACATTTCAGGCTGAGGGAACAACAAGTGCGAAAGCCCCAAACAGAAATGTCAAGGAAGGTCTGAAGAACAAAAAGAAGGCCAGTGTGACTTAACTAGTGAGCAAGGAGAGAACAAGATGAGTTTAGAAAGCTGGGCAAGAATCCCATCATGTAGGGCCTTGGAGGCCGAGTGAGAAAATAATTTGAATTTTAAACTTCAACTTTCAGAAAACTCTTAAACAAAATTTCTAAATTTTATGTTTTATTACAGTAAAAAAATTGTAATTTCTTAAAAGCAGACCATCATTTTAATTAGCCTATAATAAAAAATGAACATAAAACTAAATAAAGCCCCGACTCAAATTATGTTTAGCATGAACATGCTAAAACATAGCTCACTGTGAGTCAATCATTTTTAACTTTGCTTAATAATTACAAATCTAGGAAAAACGTTTGCTATACCACTAAATCAGGTATATTGATTAAAAAAAAAAAAAAACCCAACTTCAATTCCAAAGTTAGGTCTTTTACATTGCATGAAAATATCATTTTTAAAAAGCTGGCAACCCAGAAAATCTTATCCTCTATTTCTCAGCTCAGTGTCACCTCTCCAGAGCAAACCCCCCATTGGCTGCTTTACTGTATTCCCCTTGGAGTTTCTCCCACTTTCGTACTTGCGTTATCAGCAACTCTTGACTGTAACACCCAATTCCCCACTCCATGATTCCCTGCAGGTCACAGTAATCTATTCTATACAGCCTCTCTCCTCTCTTTCTCACCCTCAGCAGTAACTCCACAAAGCCTCAGTTCAAGGCTTCGGGAGGGATGAGGAAATGGGTGTCAATCAGTAAAGTTAAAGGAGCATCTTTACACTTTCTCATCCAATCACAAAAAATCATAAAGTTTTGGGGAGTGGGGAGAGGAAAAGAATACTTTGTCCCATAATATCAAGAAAGATGTGTTCCCAGTATTCCAAATAAAAACTGTGTATGAAAAACAGAAAAAGAAAACAAACAAACAAACAAACAAAAAACTCTGTATGATTTCCAACGGAAAGCACATATATATATCCAAGGCGGTTAGGACCAGCAATGGGCTCAAACTCAGCATTTCCACTCTGTTCCTTTCAGAAATCACCACAAAGAAACAGAGAATAAGCAACAAAACCCAAAATCCAGCTTGGAAAAAGTAGGAGACAGCTGAAACCTCAAACACAAGGTAGCTGGAGACAGTATAAAATGCAGTGTAAATCAACTAGGGGGGGCAAGGAAGGAAAGAGAGGAACTTAAGGTGGCTGAGCTCAGAAAGAGCCAGAAAAGTCTGTTTCTCTAAGAATCCCTTATCTGCAACAGTAGGAACAGAGTACACAGAATGAGCGAGATGACAGCTGGCACTTCCCTGGGGTTCTAGGGCACTGAGGAATAGGGCGTAAATGAGTAATCTCGTGGACAAGCTAAATTTGCAGGAAACAAATGGCAAGGAAAAAGTGATACTTTACTGTAGCTACCTCTCATCCTGAGAAAAAGAGCCAGAAGACTCAGAGCCCCAACTCCTGTTAGCCTAGACCATCGATTTTCAACTGGTGCGCTACAAGGATTTTTAAAACATGCAATATCTGACTATTTAGTCAGGGGCACTGACCTCTTTTCTCTTAGACTGTCAAACTAAAAGAATGACAACAGCCAGCACAACAATAACCGACTGGTGTGAATGAAGCAAAATTATACCTATTTTTTTTTGCCAGATCAGAAAAAATATAACATATTTTTGGTGTGCTGCAGAATTTTAGTAGTTTATGTGAGCCATGAGATAAAAAAGGTTGAAAATCAATGACCTAGAACACAGTCTGAGCCCCTCTCCTACATGAACTTCCTGCAGCTCAATTCATTCAAAAATGAGTGAGCAAAAAGAAATGGGCATAAGAGCAACATGAAGACATTAAAGAAAAAAAAAGAAACAGGAAAAACAAATGGCAGATGAAGAATACTCAACAAAAAATGTTGACATGAAGCTTGTATTAAGATACATAGGCCATGATTTTTTAAAACGCATGTAACCAAACACAACACAGGAGCTGAGACTGAGAAATCAAAGACCCCAGAGACATGAGAGGGTGGAGCTCAAGGAAGAAGTAAAAAGAAATTAAAGCTACCAGAGAAACAAAGGCAAAACTGGCAGCAGAAACACAGGAAAACTGGTCACTGCTGAGACACAGTGACAGATACGGAGGTAAGAAAGAAAAAAGTACACTAAAAGAGTGAAAATAAAGGTTGTTTGGTTTTTTTAAAAGGAAGATAATGGTCATGGAAGATAGGAAAGGAGATCTCACATAAACAAAATTATAACCCTTGAAGATGAAATCCAAAATGATGAAACAGAACAGACATCCAAAAATATAATTCAGGAACATCCCTCCTCTCACCCCGCCCCCCTCCACACACTGCCTTAAATTTGTAATTTAAAAGCACTGGGAAAAATTGAAGAGGAAGAATCAACACTGAGATATATCTTTTAAAGTCATTAGATTTTAAAAATTTTTTAAAAGAGGGAGTAGTTATAACTATATTTTGGGAGCAGCTATAAAGGTAACAATCAGTACAAACTACTAACTTTTCAAAATGTTCGAACTACACACAAAGGACTCCTGGTCAAAGCAGAAGGCAGCACAAGTAAACACGGCTCACCTACTCGCACAGCCACACCGAAATTACAGCTGCACTATAAGCAAACACCACTCTGAACTGCCAGATGTAAGTGGGGACAGGGGGCATAAAATGGAGGGAGGCAAAGGGAAAAATTGGAACTATAATAGCATAATCAATAAAATTTTAAAAATAACTACACACAAAAACAAAGCAAACAAATCATGTACAGAGACATTTAAATGTAACATACATAATGGAAAATACAATAGCATTCAGATCAAATATACCGAAATTATCAACAAATTTATATGAATTTAATTCACCTATGAAAAAGAAATCAACACACCTAAAACAAAGTATTTAGAAAGTCTGAAAAGAAAAAGATAGGCAAAGATAATAGTGACAAATGCAAACAAAAGGAAAACAAGGATTTGATCTTTCTAGCTGATGTAATAGACCTCAAGCCAGAAAAGCATGAAAAAGGACAAAGGTAGGCAATTTATGATGAATATCTACATTCCAAGTAACAAGGCATTACTCATTAAGCAAACGATACATGATAAAGAGACAAACATATTAGCAGAAACATTAATTTCCTCTCGTTTCATATCAAAATAAGTCAAATGAATAAACAAGGTTATAGAAGACCTCAGCTCTAAATTCATAAACTGCTTGCTCAGCATCTCTTCTTGAATATCTAGAAGATATCTCAAACTTACAGCAATTAAAATAAAATCTTTCCTATCTCAGTAAATAGCAAGTCCTTTGGACAAAAATGCCAGACATATCTTGAATTTTCTCACCCTCCTGTCCTGTCAGCAAATCCTGCTAGCACTGCCTCAAAATGATCAGAATCTCTTTTTTCCCAGCAACTCCACTGTTACTACCTTAATCCAGGTTATATCATCTGTTGTTTCAAGTTCACAGCAAACTCCTAACTAGTTTCCCTTTTGTACCCTTGTACCTCTACATTTCTTATCAACATGGCAGCCAGAGGAAGCCTATTAAAGTCAGTTCATGTCTATCCATCCTTTGCTTAAAACTATTCACAGCTCCCTATCTCATTCAGAGTAAAAGGCAGAATCAGGCTCTCTGATTCTGGTAACTGCAGCCTGTTACCTCTCTGGCTCCATGTACTATTTCTCTTTCCCATGTCAACTGCACCCAAGCCATTCAGGGCCTCACTGTTCTTCCTCAAACACAGAAGGCATAATTCTAGTTCAGGGCCTTAGCACCTGCTGTACCTTCTGTGTGGAATGCTTTTGTCCCCAAGTATTCACATAACTTACCTCATTATTCCCCTTAAATCTGTATTCAATGAGTTAACTTACCCAAAAAAACAGAAAAGACACTTGAAAATATTCAATGTTTATTTTTTATTAAAAATTCTTAATAAAATAATAATAGATTAGTATCTTCTTAGGTGATAAACATAAATAGCTTAAGCCCAAAAGAGTACCATGATTAATGGTGAAACTCTAGAATCATTCTCACTCAAGGTAAATATGTTTTCCGCCACCATTATTACTTAACACCAGACGTACAAGGAAACCCATTAGATAAGAGAAAGAAATCAGAGACAGAAAAGTGACAAAACCTATCTAACTTAAACCCAAAGCAGTATCAGATAAAGCCCATGATCACCACCGGAACAACTATTAAAAACAGTATGAAACTTCAGTAAGGTTACTGGATGTAAAATTAATATAAAGAAGTCAATAGCCTTCATATATTCCAACAACAATAATCGACGGAAGAAAAGGCATCACACATGATAGCAATCAAAAAGATAAAATATCTAGGAGTAAACCTAATAAGGAATATGCAAGATCTGTATGAACAAAATCATAAAACATTACTGAGACATAAAATAAGATGAACTAACATAAAATAAGATGAACTAACAGATGAACTAACAGAGAAGTAAATGTTCTTGGACACTCCATAAATTTAACATGGTCCCAATAAAAATGTCAGGAAGATTTTTGGGTTTTATTTTTGAAAAGTCTCAATCTAATTCAGTGTCAAACAAAAATAATAGTAAAAAAATTCTGAAACAGTAGAGTGAAGGGGGACCAGTCCTATTAGGTCTCAAAACATAAAGCTTCAATCACGAAAACATTTTAGGTACTGACACATGACTAGAGCAACAGAACTGAATAAACTATATAGAGTTATTTAAAAGCATGATCATAACATTTCAAATCAATGTGGGTAAACTGTTTTTTCCACTAAAAGATGTTGAGATAACTGACTTCTCATCTGGAAAAAACTGAAACTGTGGATCATGACTTAACTGCAGTCATAAACATTCCATGAAAGACCATTTGTTTACACAGGAAAATATTCATTTTATACTTCTAAATGAAAAACTGTTGCCTAAAAAGCAGGACTTAAACCTATATATGCATGTGAGTGCACAACAATTATCTCTAGATGGTAGGAATACAAGCACTATTTTTTCTTTTTATAAATTAATAAAAAATTTTTATTGAGAATGTTAATATTTTTGTAATCAAGAGAATAAAAGCCCTAAAATAAAAAATAGAAGAAACCAAATGAACGACACAAACCTGGGCTTTAGAATCTGAGAGACTAGAATTTAACTTAGTGAACTAAATCATACTTGCCGTTTTCTATCTTTAGATACTCCAGTTCAACCTGTAGGGCATAGATGGCAGACAATACTGAAAAAACAGAGGCTAGCACAGTCTTCTGCTCTTGAAGTATGATGGGTGGATCGCCAGACTGGCAGAATTCATGGCAGACCAAGTCAAAAAGTAGATTCCAAGTGTCTTTTCCAGTACCAGGACACTGCACTTAAATAAAAATGATAAAGTAGTACTTAAAAAAAAAACATCAAACGATTAAATGAGTAAATAGAGTGCTTCCCCATATAGCATCTTACCAATTGCTTGAATTCCATCATCCACTGTGGTAAGTAGCTGTAAGATATGCATGTAAACATCGAGTCCTTCCAGATTTTCAGAACTACATACAAAAAGCAAAAGCACGGAATCAAGTACTTTATTGTCAAAGGATTGCAATCACGCATTCAGTCAACAAATACTCATCACTCTTGTACTAGTCGCTGCCAGAGGTATTGAGGATAAAACCGGGAATGGGACAAAGTCTCTGTGCTCACCAGAACTTACATTCTTACAAGGAAATCAGTCAAAAAAAAAAAAAAATTCTGTAATATAATAAACATGAACAAGACAAGAAGTAAACATTCTTTTTCACCTTTTCCCATGAAAGCAACAATGCAAACACCTATGAGGTAATACTTTATCATTCTGGTTTACTTGAATAATCAGGACAAAGAAAAATGACTGGGACTTTTACAGAATGAATGTGAGGTCCACTGTACTAACACTGACAACACTGAAGTTCTTAAAACTTCCCAGGATTATCCTAGCACCCTAGCTCAGAATACTAAAAACCATGTTAAGTATAATTTTTGTGATCAACAGTATGAATCGCTAGAAACTCACAATCTTACTTCTTCAACTAAATGATTATGTGAAAAGATAGTAAACAATTAAAAGATGGTTCAGCAAATATTTAAGTACCTACTATTTTCAGGTACTATATTAGGGGCTGAAAAAACAGATACATTAAGACATTGTTCCAACCTTCAAGAGGTTTATAGTCTAAAAGGAAAGAACTTAATTAAAGGGGTAATAACAAAGTAATACAAATATATGCTAAAGGAAGTCCAAGGTGTTAGAGGACGATGTAGCAGACTTTAATTTGGAGTGTCAGGAAAGGTACCTTAAGAGAAATGCTGTTTACACAGGAACGTGAAAGGGCAAAGAAATGTTTGAGGTAGAAAATACATAGTGTGCAAAGGCTTGGAGTTAAGAGAACTTGGTTCAGTTGAAGAAATGAAGGAAATTTCATATGGTTGAAACACAGTACAAAGAGTAAAGATAGAGCAGCACCATGCAGGATCTTATAAGCCATGTTTTAAAAAATCTGAACCACATCCGAAGAAAGGCAATTAAAGAGTTACAAGCATGAAAGTGACATGGTCATGGTGTCTTCTAGAGTCTAGGTTTGGAAGGAGCAAGCCTCGTAGCAGAATGCAGGTAAGAGAATGCTGTGGTTGTCCAGGTAAGAGGCAGCAGCCAGAAGGTAGCATGGATGGAATCCCAGAAAAAGTCACAGAAAAGCCTTGGAGGCTGCCTGGCCATGGGAAAAGAGTGGAATGAAGAAGAGTCAGCAACAGTGTCCGCATTTCTTCCCTATTGTCCAAAAAGGATAATGACTACATCATTTACTAACATTGAGAATACTGAAGAAGGTTTGGGAAAAACATGATGAATTTAATCCTCACTTATATAAAGGACATAAAATTAATAGGCTTTAGCCCTGGCTGGTGTGGCTCAGTGGACTGAGCATCAGCCTACAGGGTTGCCAATTCAATTCCGTCAGGACACATGCCTGGGTTACAGGCCAGGTCCCCAGAGGGGGCACATGAGAGGCAACCACACATTGATGTTGCTCTCCATCTTTTTCTCCCTCCCTTCACCTCTCTCTAAAAATAAAAAAAAAATAAGATAAAATAAAAATTAATAGCCTTTAATGTAGGTTAAAGCACTAAGAATGCACAACTGACCATAAAACAGATCAATTCATAAATTAATTTTCTAGCCGCTAGCAATAAAGGTTTTTTTTAAAAAAGTCCCTCCCACCCATATATATATTTTTAATTTTATTTTAATTGTTGTTCTTGTACACTTTTCTGTCTTCTACTCCCATCCCAGCCCATCGCCCCAGCCCTTCCCAGCTCCCTCCCATTTCCATCCACAAATAAAGTTTTAATAACCTACAAGACCAAGTAATCACTCTTGGGAAGAAATCAGAGCCCAAAAGTCAGTCACTTATCTAATAATGGCATATATACACAAGAAACAAGAAAACAAATATCTGACATTAATTGAAGAAGCTCTTAAATGTCCAAGGGAAAATTAAGCACAAGAAAATCTTATCTATTGATTTGAATTACACAAAATTGCCCAAGACTTTAAAACACTGACTATAATTAATGCTAACAGTAGCCTACAGCTAAGCCATCTTACAAACGGTACTTTATCAGCATTAGTGATTCTTGCACAGACCAAATATGCTGTCACCACACGTCAGCAGTGAATCAAACCTGACAAAGATCAGCTGTGTGATACTCATCCTGTCAAAAGGAAATTAAGATGACTTTATCTAAGGATACTTCTAGCAACTGGATTTTCACAGAACTTTTGTACAAAAGAGCTCACCTACCGTACTTGTTTGGCAGCTTCGAGTACACAGGGCACAATTCTAAACACTTGCTGCTCTTCAGAATCTTCCTGGGGTTGGTCCAGAGGCTGATCAGCCCCATTTCTAATCCATTCCAACATTAGCTTCTCATCCAAATCAAAGAGTTTGTCCACAACTTCGCCCACCTTCACCAGCAAGTCAACTGCAGAGAATAAAACAGATACTGAAATGAGAAACAAAATTTTGAAAGCAGAAAAAAAATTTTAAGCAAAATTCTTGAAGCTATTCCAGAAAAACCAATCTTGCCAAAGCACTGCTTATTCCAAAAGCAGTAAATTTGCATCCTTTGCTTGGGAGTTTAAGAAGAAATTTTATATTTTTTTCAATTATAGTTGACATACAATATTATATTAGTTTCAGGTGTACCACATAGTGATTAGACATATATATATCTTAAGAACTGATCACCCCCATAAATGTAGTGACACAACACAATTTTTTATCTCAAATTGAAATACTTTCTTACCTTACACTTAGCCTTTAGATAACCTCTAGAAATAGTTACCTGGTTCCTAACAATTAAATATAATCAAACATTTTTTTCTACATTACATGGTGACTTACCATTTGTTGAACTTGACATGATGAAGCAAATGCTATCATAAATAGCTGGGTGTTCCCGGATTCTTTCAACCCAGATGTTGGCCACTTCTGTCTGGGACAGGCATGTAAGCAACAACCTGCACGATAAATGTGAGCTTAACACTCATCTTTCAAAAAGACCAAAGGAAATTGAAGAGTAAAGAATTAACTCTATTTTTACCAGACTCCCTTTCGGGTGAGTTTACAAAACCCATAGAAAGAGGAAAACACACCTGCTTGTCTCCAGCAGAGTAGGAGGGTCTGAGTCATACAAGCAGTGCAGTAATACCTGGCTAAAAAAAAAAAAACCAGTTTAACCAATGTGCATCCATTCTCTCATTTTAAATACCAAAGCAGTTTTTGTTTGATTTTTTAAAACATTTTAAAATAGGACAGTGCTGCATCTCCAGAGTCCATGTTCCCCTTCCAAATCACAATCCTTTCCCACCTAAAATGACAACCACCCTGACTTTCCAGCCACTGTCTCTTTACTTTACTTACTATATAGTTATATTATTTAATGTATTTTGGTGTTGACCTTTACATAGAGGAAATTATATTGCATGTGGTTTTTTTGAGTTTTGGTTCCTTTGCCATGTGTTTAAGATCTACCCATGTTGTTCCTATAACTGTTCTTTGATTCATTGCTGCAGAACATTCCATTGTACAAATATTACGCACTTTATTTTTCCAGTCTACTGTTTTTATTTTAATTTTTTGTTTATTTATCTTTTAGAGAGAGGGGAAGGGAGGAAGAAAGAAAGGGCAAGAAACACAAATGTGAGAGAAACATGGATCAGTTACCTCTCGCATGTGCCCCAACCAAGGACCAAATCTGCAACCTAGGCACACACCCTGATCAGGAACAAAACCGGCAACTTCCACTTTGCAGGACAGCTCACAAGCAACTGTGCCACCCTAGTCAGCGCTCTGGTCTACTACTAATGGAAACTTGAGTTGATTCCAATTTGGGGCTCTTTTTTAAGCAATGCTCCTGTAATACTTTTTTGCATCAGTACCCTGACATGTGTGTGGTCTCTCTTACCATGTACCTGTTAGTGGCATTGCTGGGTCACAATATATGGCTATCTTCCAACTTGACCTGTTAATGCCCAACTGTTCCCAAGAGGTTGAACAAATTCATATCCCATCACCAATGTAAACTGTTCCATAATAATTTTAAGATAAGCATTTATTCAATTTTTTAAAAGATTTTATTTATTTATTTTTAGAGAGAGGGGAAGGGAGGTAGAGAAACATTGATCAGTTGCCTTTCACACACCCCCAGCTGGGGGACCTGGCCCGCAACCCAGGCATGTGCCCTGACCGGGAATCAAACCTGCAACTTCCAATTTGCAGGCTGGTGCTCAGTCCACTGACAGCACCATTTACTGAATTTATGAAACCTGTTTACATTACTCATTCTCAGATTTTTGATAGAAACCATTAGGCATCAAACACAGTCCTGAGTCATTTACTCCATGAATGTTTACATATTACTGAGGAATAAACACTTAGGATCTGAAAGTCCCTCCACTCCTAGAAGAGGTAATCAACTACCTGTATTGTATCACTTGAATCCTATGATAAACCCTATAGCCCTCCCTAAAAATAACTGCCCAAGAGAGTTTTCTTAAACTATTGTGGGCACAAATTTCTTCAAGATTCTAATTAATAGCCATGAACCCTCTGCCCCAGAATATGAATTCACTCACAAAATTTGGCATGTAATTCCAGAGTGTTCTCACAACTCTTAAAGTAACTGCCAGGATTTCCACCATTAAAAAATCCTCTGCCCCAAACTCCCCTGCATGGGAAGACAACTAGCCCCCAAGCAGAAGTAGGAAAGCCTTTGAATCACAGAAGCTTTCTGAACCTTCTGGTCTGTTGGCAAGTCCCACTCTCTAACCTAAGTCACAGTTCCCAGGGTAACCCTAGTCAACAATGCTAGTCTCCAGCTTTTTCTGACTCTAGCTTTCTCAGCCCCTGGACCCCCTGAGCCTAAACTGTTTTAGACTTGGGTCAGGTGCCCCATCTGGAAGCTTTGCCTCACTGGTTCTCATCCTCTCTGGCTTACCACCTGCTGACAATTCACATTATTCTGCTGTGGGTAAAAATCTTGACTCATGTCCATAAATAGTGTGGAAGCTCCTAGTTACCATCAACAGTGGAGAGTGTTCATCAGCAGAAAAGAAGTACTACATTTTATAATATTTTCCTATCTCTCTTATGCATCAGGAGTTCCTTAGGGATATGAAATATCAATCTACTTTTTAAAAATATAATTATTATGTAGTAAAACTTACCCAAGATTTTTATCACTGCTGATGGACATACATAAGTCCTGGAAACAGGCCATATTACCTAATATTCCCACACAGATTTCCTGTCAAACCAAATTTCACAGGTCACAATAGCTCTGAATTGAAAGACATATACAAGAATAACACTTGAAGAAAAACATTCACTGAGCCTTAGCAGATAGAACAGGCGCAGCATACACAATTATATTGCCTGCACCCTAATCCAGACAATGTCGGAAGGAATGAAAGACATGAGAAAAAGTGAGATTGAAGGCAGGTAGAAGTTATGGAAGAAGAAATCTTATGGATAAACTGAGTCTTAAATGGTTGGTAGGGTTTAGACATGCATATAAGACAGACATTCAAACAAGGGGCAAAGTATCAGGAAAGGCAAAAGGGGAATAATGTACATGATTAATATAGAGGACAGTAAGGAAAGCAGCTGGGCTGTTGCACAAAGTGAGAGAACAGCATGAGATAAATACAAGTAGAAAGGTTAGAATTAAGGGCCCTGAAATGCCATGAAGAGGTTAGATTTAGTTTAGAAGGTTATATGGAGCCATGAAGGTGCTCAAGAAGGGGGACAACACACTGCAACGATATTTTAGGACAATTATTCTGGTAGCAAAATGCATTATTTCATGATAGTTAAAAAACTTTAAAAGAAGTTAATAATCCCAAGTAATAATAGCCAATGTTTATTTAGCACTTACTATGCCCAGGCACTTTGCATATATCACTTTATATAATAATTTATGATGTAGGTACTATTATTATCCCCATTTTTCAGATGAGGAAACTAAAGCACACAAAATTTAAGCAACTTGCCCAAAGCCCCCAACTAGGAAATAGGAGTGCTCCAGCCAGAGCATGTGACCACTATACCATACTGTGTATCTCTGTAATCAGGATGCAAGAAGATGAAGGTGGTAATGGCATGCATGGAAAGGAATAAAGATGAGAAGGTCTCAAGGTGAAAGCAAAATAATTTGATAGAAAGCAAACTCCTAGGTTTCAAGTTGCTTCATTCCTCCAGTCAGGGATATTGATCCCATTGACAAGAGAACTGGAAATGAAAACGTAGGAAAAGACATGATGAGTTCGGTTAGGGTAGTTTCCAAACTTGCTGGATCATAAGAATTACTCAGAGAGCATGTTAAAAATACAGATTTCCAAGCCCCATCTCAGAACTATTCAATCAGAATCTCCAGGGCAGGGCCTGGGAAGCTATGGTTTACTGAGTACACCACGTGATTTTTATGATCAGATACATATGATAATCACTGAGTTAGGATACATGGAATTTTTTTATTGCAAAATGCAGCATGCCAGAATAAAATGAAAGCCTGAAAAAAGCTGGAGACCGGGTACCAGAAATGAGAAGGTAGGTCATAGTTTTGACACCACAGGCACGGATTTGCAACTTCATGGTGTAACGAGTGGATGAGCTCACTAAAGAAATTAATATTAAAAAAACAAGGGATCTGGGTCTACACCTTAGAAGGATTCCACACTCAGCATGTAGGAAGAAAGAAAAAAAAGCAAAGAAGTGACAGGGAAGTGACTAAAGAGGTCAGAGACCAAGAGAATAGGTGGCACCAAAGCTCCAGGAGTGAAGAGTCAGTAAAATTTGTGTGATTAAGTGTTGATGGCAGATGAAAAGGGAGCTGGGCAGAAAGGAAACAAGTATATTTCCCTTAAAAACTAAAGAGGGGGTAACTGAATTTGCGATCAAAGACCAAGCTTCTCAGTCTTGGCTGCTCACTGGAACGAATCACCTGGGGGAACTTTTAAGAGCTGTGTGGAGCCTGACAATCAGAGACTCTATTTAACCTGATCTGGGTATGGCCAGACTCAGGACTTTTTAAAAGCTCCCAAGGGCAAAGCTTCTTAAAATGTGGGCCCTGGTCTAGAGAACTAGCATCACTTTGGAACTTGTTTGAAATCTTCAACCCTATCCCAAACCTACTGGGGGTTCACCCAGTCATTAGTGATTCTGGGATATGCTGAAGTTTTGAGATTCTATGTCTCAGGTGATTCAAACTTGTGAAACAGGCTGAGAATCACGGCCACAGACAGGTTGTGGCTTATAAACGTGTACAATGACAGGACTGATTCCCGAAAGGTGCTATTCCTGACATAAACTTATTTTCTTTAAGTGCCAATCATGAATCAATGTATTTAAGTTAGAAAAATACAGGAGAAAAATCATTACCACTGTAAAATCTTTTATAATGTAATTACCCAAAGATAAAGCAGCTCATCATTTCACCAGGCCCCAATTTATGTGGAGCACTGTACTAAGTAAAATTTTAAGTCAACATTCAATTTGTAAAAATGCACCATAGAATTCTCCACTTCACAATTTCAAAGAAAGAGGGACAATACAGTACAGTGGTTATACTGAAAGACAGGCTAGGCTCAAACCCCAGCTCTATTCTTTCCTAGTTGTAAGACCTTAGACAAATTTCTTAAGCTGAGACCTAGTTCTTTTATTTATAAAATAGAGATAAATGCCCAACCTCATAGAATAGTAAACCCAAATACTCAGTTAACAGCTATTATTCATAATTATAATTACTTGATATTTATTAATCACCTACAATATGCATAACACACACTAACCTAAATGGCACTAAAGCACAACACATTGCACAGAACATAGATAAGAGTAAATGAGAAGTGCAGATAATTATCTGGGGTGTTTATTACCAGCAATGGCCACTGAGAGCTGACTTATTTGGGAAGACCTGGAATAAAGTACCATCTTGGATAACAGATGTGAAAATGGAGAGGGGATGAAAGGCAGACAAAGGGAGACGCAGAGATGGTGATGATCCCAGTAAGCTCCTGAGATGAGGAGCAGACGGGCCTTGCTAAATTAGAAGGCTATCTGAAGGTAGATTTTATACTAGAAAGATGAATTAGATTCAGATTATGGAAAGTCTTGAGTAATAGGCTTGGTTTAGAATGAATGTTTTGAAGCAATGGAGGACCCTATGAAAAAAAGGAGCAATAAACAGAAATGGGAGATCTAGGCACTGTTCCCCACTCTGCCACACATTGGCGGCGTAACTTCAATTATGCTTACATGAAAGTATTGATCTCCCTGGTCCAGCCCAAATCTAAAATGCTAGGATTCTAACAACTTAAACAACACATTACCTAGTACCTGGTAATCTTCAATAAACATTTGCAGACTAATTTGTAGTTGGTAAGAAAATTAAAGTGAGGAAAGTAAAAGACATTATCTGCTGTCATTGTTCCAAAGAGGAGGCTTATATGTACATACTTACTCTTAATCGAGGACATCTGGATTTGGCCAATACTCCCAAAAATATGTCAGGAGCATTAAATTCTTGAAGAAATAAAGCCACATCCTGGAAATACAAATGATTATTAACTTGGACGTTGAATATTCCTCCTTAAACCCAGAGCTTAGGCAACCATAAAAAAACTTAATTCTATACATTCCTCCTTTTAGGCACAAGAAGAAATGGTCAGGATCTGTGTCAACAGTTAAAAGCAATGTCAGAAGGCCTTCGGGGCACCTGGTCCCAAGGCAATGGAACAATTCCATAAGCAAATCCAAACTAGTATCAACATCAGAGAGTTGACAGGTCAAGAACCTAAGTTTTGTTTGACAACCGAGGCATTTTTTCCATGAACAACTTGGTTGAGAACCTAACTGTTCAAGATGGGAGACAGAGAACCAAGGCTTGACTGTAACTGTGATGTTCCAGAGGTCTGTCCTCTTTTGTCTGCCTTGAATATATTTACATTAACAACCTTTCTAACCACCAGGAATTCTCATTAACTCACCCAAACACATTTCCTGATTACCAGTATCATGCTAGAAGCCGGAAATAAGGAAAAGTAAAACTCTTAATTCCTGTCTTCTAAGAGCTTAAAACATGATAAGGGAAACAGGTGAAAACTCCTGTTTCCTGTTTCCAGGCCCAATTTCCCGTTGGGCCATACCCCAAATCACAACTTGTGCTTTCAAAGTCCTCAACAGAAAAAAATTCTGGACTTCCAGCCAAGACGGAGGCATAGGCAGACACACTGTGCCTCCTATCACAACCAAAATTAAGGACAACAAAGATTTAGAAACAAGAAAACAACCAGAACTCAGAAAATCGAACTGTTTGGAAGTCCAACAACAAGTCATCCAGACCGGTAAGAGGGGCAGAGTTGTGGCAGGAAAAAGAGGAGGTGTGGACCTGCACGTGGGCAGTGGTGGCTGGCAGCCCCCAGGTGCACAGGCAGCGACTAGCAGAACCCGGGCACAGGGTGGCAACTGTGCAGAACCAGTGAGGCTGCACAAGGCAGCTGGCTGACCGGGTGGTCCCACATTCACGCACAGATAATTCAGGCAAAGGGGAAGCAGTGGAAGGGAGGGGAATCCGAGAGTGAGTGGAGCAAATGCCATTGTTTCCTCTCGGACCCCACCCCCACATACTGCGTCACTACCCAGCAACTGGGCTGTCCCGCCCTGGGGAACACCTAAGGCTCCACCCCTCACTACCTAACAGCCACGACTAGACAAAAAAAAAAAAAAAAAAAAAAACCCAAAAAA
>PVKU01015336.1:0-18738 GCA_004027475.1 Anoura caudifer | reverse complement strand
CTTCATTTTAATCTTGGGTAATGTAATTTTGATGTGCCTTGGTGTGTTCCTCCTTGGGTCCACCTTCTTTGGGACTCTCTAAGCTTCCTGGGCTTCCTGGTAGTCTATTTCCTTTGCCAGATTGGGGAAGTTCTCCTTTATTATTTGTTCAAATAAATTTTCCACTTGTTGCTCTTCCTCTTCCCCTTCTGGTACTCCTATAATTTGGATGTTGGGACGTTTAAAGATGTCCTGGAGGTTCCTAAGCCTCTCCTCATTTTTTTGAATTCTTGTTTCTTCCTTGTTTTTTTATTTGGTTGTTTCTTTCTTCCTTCTGGTCCACTCCATTGGTTTGAGTCCCAGTTTTCCTCCCATCTCTTTTGGTTCCCCATGCATCTTTCTTCATTTCACTTATTGTAGCCTTCATTTGTTCATCTAATTTGTGAGCAAAACCCACCAATTCTGTGAGCATCCTGATCACCAGGGTTTTGAATTGCGCATCTGATAGGTTGGCAATCTCTTCATCGCTTAGATAAATTGGCTCTGGGGCTTTGATTTGTTCTCCAGTTTGAGCCATTTTCATTTCTGGGTTTTTGGGTTGTTTTTTTTTTTTTTTTTTTTTTTTTTTTTTTTTTTTTTTTTTTTTTTGTTTTTTTTTTTTTTTTTTTTTTTTTTTTTTTTTTTTTTTGGTCTAGTCGTGGCTGTTACGTAGTGAGGGGTGGATTCTTAGGTGTTCCCCAGGGTGGGACAGCCCAGTCGCTGGGTAGTGATGCTGTATGTGGGGGTGGGGTCTGAGAGGAGACAATGGAGCTTGCTGTGCTCACTCCCGGATTCCAGTCCTTTCCACCACTTCCCCTTTGCCTGGATTATCTGCGCGTGAATGTGGGACCACCCGGTCAGCCAGCTGCCTTGTGCGGCCTCACTGGTTCTGCACAGTTGCCGCCCCGGACCCGGGGTCTGCTAGTCGCCGCCTGTGCACCTGGGATCTGCCAGCCGCTGCTGCCTGCGTGCCCTGTCCGCACCTCCACTTTTTCCTGCTGCGACTCCACCCCTCTTACCGGTCTGGATGAATCGTTGTTGCACTTCCAAACAGTTCAATTTTCTGAGTTCTGGTTGTTTTCTTGTTTCTAAATCTTTGTTGTCCTTAATTTTGGTTGTGCGAGGAGGCATAGTGTGTCTGCCTACGCCTTCCATCTTGGCCGGAAGTCCAATTTGTTATTAACTCTTGAATTCATTCATTCATCCTCACGATGACCCAATGGAAATGGTTACTCTATCCCCATTTTACAGACGAGGAGACTGAGGCACATAGAAGTTAAGTGATGAAAATTAAACTATTAATTGGGCTGAAAACCTTTTAGGAGGGAATATTTGTGGTACTTCAGTCATTGTTGCTGTGTTATCTATTCACAATCTGTACTGTTATCTATATATTATTTTTCTCTATCTGACTCATTGAAAGATTTTAAAATCCTAAGCAAATGTCTATAAAATCACAAGCACCTGTGCAAGGCTTTTTCCCCTGCTTAATGCAAATTAGAATAAATATCTAACAACTGAAAAATACTTGTGAGCCAAAAATATCTGTGAGCCACCTAAGATCACCTTGGAGATTGCCAGCAGTGGGGGCCACTTTGGAGAACACCGATTACTTGTCCCATGCAATATTCATGGGGCCCAAACCCTCACAGTAGGGGACTGCATAGAACTCGCCCAGACAGTTAGATCAAGAAACCCCCTCAGGACCCCCAGGACTGACCTTATAGATAATCTCTCATACATTGCAAATAGGGTTATTCTAAAATTTATGTTAATGGACATACCATCAACCCAATTGCTAATGCTTCAAGATGGCAGCAAATTAATTTCTTATTTGCTTTTGTTAGTTTAGGTGTTCCAAGTTATCTACCCTCTTCTAAGAACATCAAGTTTTTCACTCTATTGTTATATTGCACCTTTAATTATATTTCTGGCTGCTTTGGATATGGACATTTATATCATCAAGAATATAAGTTGGCAGGTAAACAACACATTTTAAAACAAACTATGGTCAATTCTTGTTCATGTTGACAGAGAGTATGATTGATGATGAAGAAGTTAATAACTCACAAACTCCTGGTCTTGGTTGTTTGGCCCTCCTTATTTTGCAGAACCGTCATTACAGAGAGCTGAGGGGAGGGAGAGGTGTGAATGTTTGCTGAGTGGTCATTGTGACTTGGCACTGACTAAATGTCACCTCCACTTTACATATAAGCAGACCTCAGTTCAGATGGTACAAACCAGGCCGACAAAGGGCCGAACCTGGACTCTGATTTCATAGCTGACTTCGTCTCTGTGGGTCTGGAGATAGCAGTTTCTGTTGCTAAGATTGTTTCATTTGTGCCTTCTCTCTCTTTTTTTCTTAACCATGTTTGCCAGACTGTTTTACTTTTCCTTTCAAAGAAAATTTTTATCTTTTTTTGTGTGTTTTGTACATTTAAGATTTTAAATTGTTCTACAACTACTTTTTTAGTGTAATCCCACATGTTTTGGTTGTGTTTTTATCACCATCCCAAACCTATCTGCATTTTATTGTACTTTTCTTTTTGGCCCATTAATCATTTAGAAATTGTTTTGAAATTTCCAAGTATGGCTTTTTATTATCATTTCTCTCATCTCAGTGTGGCCAGAGGATGTGCTTTGTATGCCAAACCTTGTGTTTTGTAAAGATTTGCTCAGTGGCCTAGTATGTGATCAGTTTTCCAAAATGTCCCGTGTTTGCTTTAGAAAAATGTGTATTCTCTAACTGTTCAGTGCAGGGGTCTAAATTTGTTTAGTAGATTGTTTTGTTAATTATGAAGTTTGATACAGCGATGGAATATTACTCAGCAACAAAAAGGAACAGAATACTTATAGGAATAACATAGAAGAACTTTAAAAGTGTTATGCTAAGGGAAAAAACACCAGACACAAAGGCTGCATATTGTATAATTCCATTCACACACCTTCCCTCTAGCAAAGGCAAAACTGCAGGTTTGGAGAACAGATCATTGATTGCTGGGGACTGGGGAGGAGGGGAGAAATTAACCACAGAGGGGCAGCATGAGACAATTTTTAGGATCTGTCCCAAAGCAGATGGATCTGCTTTGGTTTTAACTGTGGTCATGGCTAAATGACTGTATGCAGTAGTCAAAACTCGGATAACTGTACCCCAAAGAATGAATTTTATCATTTGTAAATTAAAGGTAAATTTTTAAAAAATCAAAGAAAATAGATCTGCATTTTTTTCTCCCATAGGGTTTTTGTACTTTGTATTTACCATGGTTTTTCCTTTGCTTTTTCTTACACTTTTTCCCTTCTCAGTCAAGTTGATTCACTTTTCTTTATCCTTTCTGTCCCTCCTACTTGTTTCAAAGTTTTACATTCTATTTCCACTTCTGAGGCAGGCACTGCCAATTGCCTATTTGAGATGCATTCTCTCCTTTCCCCTCTCTAACAGAAATTTACTATTTTTTGTTTGGTATGGTAGTGGGCCTACTGTAAAACACCACATTTTCCAGCATTAGAAAAGCATGGCCAATGAAAGATACTATACAAGTTTTGCTGAATAAGGTTTCTCCCAGAATGTCTTTAATCAGGGGGCCCAACCAGTAGCAAGTGCTTTTTGCTCTTTGTTTTATTTCTCTCCCCATCCCCCCCCACCCCACGCACCTCAGGCCTGCAGATGGAGACACCGAGGAAAGCAGGAAATGTTTTACACAGAAGCAGGGGAAATTTGCATTTTGTTTTAAGAAGGTCATTTTAATGTTGACAACTATTAAGCTGGAAGAGCAACCAGAAAGCAGGACATTGGTCTTGTCACAAGAAAGTAGAATCCCATTTGTTGGGAAGGGATGGTCTCTTCGAGGCAGGTAAACTAGAATACCATTTACAGTGATCTTCCAGAGGAATTGTAGAAAATGCGTATCACCAGGATCTGATTCATATGTCAGGACATGCAGTTGTGCCATCTTTAGATGTTAAATCTAACACTGTGCAATGATTTGGCTTCACAGGTCTTATTGACTGGATTAATCAGCTTCTCTACAACGTTCATTATCATTGGATTTGCTGCTATGAATCTCAACAAGGACTCCTGGGACCTGCAGTGTTGCCTGCTCTTCACCATGACCATTGGCATCACAGACCCCATCCATTCTGTGATGTCACTGAAAAGCATCGGTACGTCAGATGTATTTCTCTCTTGCCTTGCAGATAGGAGAATAAGTCATTTGCTTTGGGTTGTATTTTTCTGGCACAAATTGTGCCCCCAGCTGAGTAGATGCATATGCTGCTTTTCTTGGAGATGGAGCCCTGACGGACTTGAAGGATGCAGTACAAATAAGGCCACTCAGGATTTGGTGTAAAGAACACCAATTATAATCTCCAGGGATTTATTCCAAAGAGGAAAGGTAACCTCTCTAGAATGCAATGAAAAGTAGCATTCATATTCCATTCCACTGAGTTCTAAGCTCTAAAGTAGAGACTGTGCTTTACCCCATTGAAACTTTTTCAGGGCCTCGCTACTGAAGAAGGGAACTCCATGTTGAATGAGCTAGCCTTGGGCAGGTGGTTGTACTTTACTGAAAGGAAATGGGGAGAGAAGACAGCCTGGCAAACATGTTATTCCGTGCAAGCTTATTCCCCAGAGAGTTTGGAGGGTAGGGGGTGCTGTACTACTTCTCCTCTGAGAAGATGAGTTCACTCTGAGATCCCTTCCTTTTCTCATGTTTTATTGACTCAGCAATACAAACATGACATAGATGCTATGGTTTCTGTTTTTGACTCAGAAATTTGTCCCTAACCAGTTTTCAGGTGTTGGTTATATATTTTTTGGAAAGATACTGGCTTATGATTGGAGCAGGATACCTCCTAGCCTTCCAGCAAGTGATAGTACAATTTTTATACCCACTATCCCTACAGTTGTGAAAACAGAGGAGGTTGTAAGACACTTGTGATGCTAATGTTCCAAATACTTAGTGAGTCTGGTCCTTTCCTCTTCTCTTTCTCCAGTTTTTCTAAGTTCAATTTTTTTTTTCTCTCTTGCCTTCACCTGCCTTTTTCTTTTAGTCACTTGTATTTGCCCCTTGTTTTACACACCTCCTTCTCTTCCTGCTCCCCTTTCCACAGTCTCTGGACTCTAAGGGGCCATAATAAACTATATACTTCATTTATTGCAGTTTCCATATTCAACAGTGTTTTTAGCAAAGGAGTTGAATAGAAAGTCCATTTACCAAAAAGACAGCTAGTGAAGGTGTTTGGCTCTTAGTCAATATTTTTTTTAGTGTCAGAAAGGCTTAGGTGCTACCTGGGTTCTGGATCCAATGACCTTTTTCCTACTTAGGCAAATTTGCCTATTTTGGACATTTCATAAAACTCAAACCACATAATATGTGACTTTTGTGCCTGGCTTCTCTCACTTGTGTAGTGTTTTGAAGATTCATCCACAGCTACAACATGAGTCAGTTAGAACTTTATTCCTTCCTGTGTCTGGGTGATATTCTGCTGTTAGGTGCGGCCACAGATGTTGGTCCATTCAGCCGCTGATGGAGGATTGGTTGTTTCCACTTCTGGTGCTTACGAGCGATGCTGCTGTGAATGTGCATGTGCACGTTTTTGTATGGACATGTTTTCTGTTCTCTTCGGTGTATGTCTAGGAGTGGAATTGCTGGGTCACGCTTTGTACTTATTTCTAAAGTGTGATTCTTCGGGAGTCTAATGATTCATGTTTTTCTGAGCTAAATGTCATGCCCTGTGAAGTGTCTTGTCTCATTCTGGAGCTCAAACGTGGTCTGAAGCCACCACGGGCTTCTCAAACAGTGCTGTGTCCATGTGCCTCTGCCATCAGAGACACAGAGGCACTGTGGGGAAGTGAAAAAATGGTGATGTAATTGTCCTATGGTCATGGCTGCCTGCTCTGTTTTCCCAGCATTCCCTTTCTCTTCTGTTTCTGTGTTTCCTGTGCACAAGCAATGTTTTTGTTTACCGTATTAAATTGTATTTTATATTTCTTGTTTCAGGCATTTCCAAAATGTATAATGACATCATTCGAGGAGAGTCGATGATCATTTGCTGCATCACGTGCATTTTTTTTGGAATTCTTCGGAACAACTTACCTCACATGTTCGTGTTTAGGGGTAGGAACTTTTTTTTGGTATATTTTTAAAAATCATACTTGCATGGTGCATTTCAATCCATCCTGAAATTAAAACACATTGAAGATGTCTTTACTGCTTTCTCTATACTTTACTCTGGGGCCAATTGAAATAGCCTATCAGGCAATAAGAAAATAATTACATGTCATCTACGTCTTTTCTCGGGCAGGAAGAGGGGAAGAATGTTAAATTCATCCATCTCCCTCAATATGCATGTGCACATGTGCACACACAAATAGTTTTATCTGGCGCAGATTTACTCCTTCCAAGGATCAGCCTGGATCTCACTGGGGGGTGTGTGTGTGTGTGGAGAATTGGCTTGGTCCTTGTGAAAGCAGAATGGTTCAGGTAGCACTGGAGCATCAGGTCCTCAAAGTGCTAATAGTCAGATGCACATGATTCAAGTTCACTGGGCTATGGAGCGTAGCATCTCACTGGGTTGCCAGCGATGGTAATAGCAGAGAAGAAAGGGGGAGCAAGCACAGCATGAAGAGGCCAAAGGTATCCTCCTGATCTGTTGATATGGCAGCTGTGGGAGGGAAGGGGGCTAAAAGGAAAGAGAAATGGTGGTACCGAAGGGTTTGCAGTGCTTCATGATAGGCATTTGGGATGCAGCAATCTTTGTCATTTAGGACGACCCTCAGCGTTGCCTGAAATTTGCTCACTAACTGTTGCTGCTACCCCAAGTTACTAGGACTATGGAAAATTTCCCTCATTCATTCTTCAAATGCCACCCAGGCTGGGGGCAGGGGTCACAAATGGACTGCAGGTTGGTGGGGATCCTGGACAAGGTTTGCTTGGCCCTGACATCATTTATCAAAAAATTGAATTTGGATAGATATTCAGGGATCTTTTGGATGGATATTCACTGTCCAGTGTGCCTGAGACTTTTCCCATAATTTTCTCTGGCTGGCTCCTGAAGACGCTTGAGCTTGCTGTCCCTGGGCAAGAAACCTCAGGCTGCAGGTGGTAAGGGAATGTTCCCAGAGAACCTCTTTCATCAGACTTTCAGGGGAAACTCCTATCTGCTGAAGGTCAAGGTCTCCATCCAAAGTCCACGAGCAAACCAAAGTGCCTAGACCAAAATGCCATCAACAAAGGAAACAAAAGTCATAATTCAACTTTGTTTTTTCTCACTTTCATTTTCTAGAGTACCACATAATCATGGACTTCTCCGTGAGCATTTTGGGAAGCGTAATATTTGGATACTGGTGCTCAAGAATCATTGAGTTTATATTGACTGACCTGTTTAGCAACACGCTGACTAATACCGTTCTTTGCATTTCAATGGCGTACATGGTTTTCTACATTGGTAAGGCAGATGGACCCAGCAAGTGCACACCTCCACGTGGATGTCCACATCTCCATTTTCCCTTGATCTTGAATCCAGTTGCTTTTCCCCATCCGCTTCCCCTTTGTTGTGGCCCCTCTGCGCATCTCATCATCTCATCTCTCTGCCACCTCCCGCTCTTCCCTGGTCTCTTTTAATGTCTCCTTAATTCCAACTCCCTGCCCCTTCCCTTTGTGTTCTTCCACTGTGTGGTGGCTCTCTCATTCTTTTGGGGCTCCACTGTTTGATTTCACATGGAGTCACTGGCAGGCCCTGAGGAAGAATCAGCTCTCGTGGTTCCTGTTCTGACCCCTGGCTACCCATGTCTCAAAGCAGAGGGTCTGGAGAGGTGCCCCTTAGGCCTCTTCTGGCTCCACAGTCTTTAACTCCATGAGCCCCAAGCTGAGGGGACTGCAGACATGATGGCCCTCACCTGAGGCTGGGGCAGGGAAGGGGAGGGAGAAGTCAGGTGCACCTGTGTCTGGGGGGGGTGACTGAATCTCGGGAGCCAGGGTGCCAGGCACTGGCACACTCGCCCCGGTCCTCTGCTAGTTCAGTCCTGTGAGAGTGGGGGGGGGGGGTTGTTTCAGTGGCCTGGTGTGTGTGGCCAGTCCCCAAGGGCCATAGGGGCTGTTGGGAAACAGCCAGATTTGGCCTCTTCCCTGGCCTTCCATGGCAGAAAGATTCTGAGAAGGCAAAGAAGAGCAAACATCACCTATAAAGCTATACAATAAATGTGATCACTGATACCTTTTGGTGCACATTTTAGCACCTCAGCTTTTAAAAAACACATATAAACATACATACATATATTAACGTTGGCATTCATGCCCAATATTCAATGGCATCGGGATTATACCAAATAAGATAACTTCAGTTTTAAGATAAAGTTGTTCGGTGGTTTTCTCATTGCAGAAGTTGTCCCTTAAGTAGCGACCATTACTGAAAAAAGACTGTGATGAGCTTTATAATCCAGTAATACTAATTATAGAAATTGGAAATAAGATTTCAAGAGAAATTTTCTCTATCTAAGTCCCCAGTGCTACTGGTTTTACTGCCATTGGTTGCTTAAATTCGGTTTAAATTCTGTCTGACATTTATAATGTTCTCTCTGAAGGCTCTGCAACTGAGAACTGTTGGTGTTTGTGGTATTC
This sequence comes from Anoura caudifer, assembly GCA_004027475.1. Lineage (NCBI taxonomy): Eukaryota > Metazoa > Chordata > Mammalia > Chiroptera > Phyllostomidae > Anoura > Anoura caudifer. The sequence continues at coordinate 10,102 of PVKU01015336.1, read as the reverse complement.
AAACCTTCCTCAGAGCTGTGTTCCTGCCCCAGACTACCCCTCCACATCTGGGTAGAGACCCAGGGCATCTATATCAGGCAAAGGAAGAGTGGGCTTCAGGACCCACCATCACTGAGCTTGGCCCACAACCCCTGGGATGTCCCCAAGGTGCTGGGCAGAGGCTGTTAAATGTCTATTTTTCTCTTGGCCCTATCCTACTTGACCCTCTACAGGAGGGGTTGGCAAACTATGGCTTGTGTACTGAACACTCCTATTTTTTGCACAGCTTATGAGCCAAGAATGGTTTTTATATTTTACAGTAGTTTAAAAAAATACTCAGAAGAAATATATTTTCTGGTATGTAAAAATGATTGGAAATTCAAATTCCTCTGTCATTATTTATTGGGCCCTCATTCCTTTGCATGATACCTGTGGTAGCTTATGTGCTTCAACAGCTGAGTTGCGTATGTAGTTTCAATGGGGACCATCTGGCCTGCCAGGACTATATTCTTATTGTCTGATCACATACAAAGAAGTTTGCCAACCCCTGAGCTCCAGGGTTAGGCCGATCCCTTGAAGCAACTTTCCAAGAAATAATACTCTTAAGTTCCCCACCAATCTTTCACTCAAAATGAAGTACCTCGGTGTGCAGATTTGAATGCAACTAACTTTATTTATTTTTTTTCTCTCTAGTGGAATATTTTAAAATGTCAGGTATGATTGCTTTAGTGACTGTAGGACTGAATTTAGATTCCTTAAGCTTTAAACCGAAGATGGAGTTAATAATTACTAAGTAAGTCTTGTGTTCTTACTTACTTGTGTAAGTAAGTTAGTATATGGATCTCATAGAATTTAGTGCCTAAATGGTCCTGCCTTCCTGGACACTAGTAAAACTCCCTTTAGAACTTTTTTCTACCTTTGTACTTTTAATTTCACTACCAGTTTTATTGGAAAAGAAGGTACCCACAATGATTGACGTGAGCGAACACTCCCATTCTGAATAATGCCATCAGTGATTCAGAGACCATAGCTGTTTCATACATTACTCACTGATAAAAATTTACTTTGAATTGTGGGAAGTTGTGGCAGAAAGACACAACCGCAGCAAAACTCTCAGCTCTTTTCTACGTGGCAAAGCAGAGTGTCATGTGGAGTACTCAGACAAATGGCTTAGCCTTCCTTTGAGAGACTGCTGAACTACAGAACTGGTTTGGAATTATCTCACACCAAATCCTAGTCTAGTGTAGAAATTCTCACATTGTAGAAAAGCAAATGTGAAAAATGAGAAAACTAAGCCATAATCCAGAGTTTTCCCATGGAGATTCATTTTGATAAGAGACTATCCATGGTTCTGAAATGACGGCCTTCCTGCTTTTTGGTATTGAAAATGTTTTTTCTTTTGTGACATTCCAGTATAGAAGACAATACTTTTTTTTTTAATATATATATAGCTCTACTCAGCAAAATTTAAAAAAATTGGCACCTAAAACTATACTAGTTTTGGGTATATGTGAATGACATTTTATTGGTTATTCAAACCCAGAAGCTTGGGAATAACTAATTCATAGGACATACACTTTTTAGTCTGAACTTGGACAGTTTCCTGAGCTTCATGGTGCTGTCTGTCAGCATCATTATAAATTACTCATTCTTTTGATTCAATTGCTTATTCTTTCACCTGTTCAACCAATCCTTGCTTAATGTCTACTGTGGCCTGGACCTTGTATCTTACTTAGGTTTGGGCTATGAAAATAAGTCCCTTCTGAGAAGGCAGTCAATGTTAAGTGGTGGATGTGTTTATTAAGAAACTAACAAGTGTAAATAATTACATGCTTATTGGGATCCTACTTTATGTAAGGAATATTTGTAAGGTCCTGTAGAGACATTTTAACAAGTATTGTACTCAGTCGGTTATTCCATCATTGCTAAATTTTCAGAAAACTGAGCATTGGGATTCAAGGCCCCACTCATACCCTTCTCTTCTAGTAGTTCAGAATCAATTGAATCAAAAGATTGGATTCAGACAGGGGATCAGACTAAGGATCAGAACATGGTTTATATCTGCAGCTAAAATGAGGCTTCCTAGTGCTTCTCTCCAAGTGTAGATGTTGGGACCCACCTCCAGGGAGACTGGTTTGCGGGACGGATGCACTCACCCAGTCAGCTGAAGGGGAAAGTCCCAGTAGAGGACCCAAGAGGAGAGGGGACTTGAGATCTCCCCGTAGAGATCAGAACTGGCCCTGACTCACGTTTGTCCCCATGCAGAACCACACAGCTCTTCTCCTGAACCACTGGGCTCTGATCTACTCAGTGAGAACCTCTGAGGGCGGGGCTGACACACAGATTCTTGGAAAGCAATCTGGGCGCTGCTTCATGCTCTTATCTGCTTGTGAATGGTGTAGAGCATTGGTACTATAGGAATTAAGAGTATGATCACCTCCAGAGACAGTGCTTAGGATGGTTTTGTGATGAACACACAAGTAGAGTTGGCCTTGTAGGATGTTTAGGAAATCAGTAGATGGAAAAGCAGATAGGAGAGACTTTCAAGGTAAGGGACTTTCATGTAGCCCTTAAAGGGAGAAGTCATGTAGAGGGCACTGAGGTGATCCAGTCCACTCTCTCAGAGTCAAGGTTAGCCAGGTTTGCTTGTGGCAGGCCCACAGTTGATATGCTGCCAGCTAATATCAGCAAAACTGCCACATCACCACCCTAGGGGCAGAGGGTAGGGTTAGGGGTTTTTATTTTTCTGCCTTGCTCTTATTATTCTGCTGTGCAAGGCAGCCCACAGGTACTGGCACAGTGAGGGTGGTGGGTAATAGGGAACGGGGTGCATTTTACTTCCCTCAAACTTTTCAATGCTAATCGTAACAGTGACAGAAGCAAAGGCTTCTGTTGAGACAAGAATGGCAGATACGTGATGCAGGCCTTTATGTGAAAAGGAAGCTATTGAAAAAATACATTGCTGAAAATGTGATTTCCTTTCCATTCATTCTAGGTTCTTAACAATGTTTTCATTTGTATTCCAATATATGATATACACTTTCTTTGGCATTGTAATTGGATGCGGAGGATCCAACTATTTTCAATTTCACACTGTAACTTTCACGTTGATCTTATTTGTAGCACTGAATTTTGTAAGGTATGGATTCTATTTTAAAGTTTGCTTAGTGGCCTTAGGTTCCTAAGTTCATCATGACAATTGGGACACAGTGGGTTTCCGCAAAAAAAGGGCTCTGGGCGTGCAGTTAGGAGACCCGTATTGTCCTCAACGTCCTGGCCATAGCTTGCTGTGCCCCGAGGGCTGTGCATGTCTATTTATTTTTCAAGATTTCATCTGCAACACGAGACGGAGCAGAACAGCAGCATCAGCATAACCCATGCACCTGATAGAAATGCACAGTCAGGGGCCCATCCCAACCTATCAAGTTGAATCTCTGGAGATGAGATTCAAGGTACTGTTTCAACATGCTTGTCAAAGTTTGAGCCTCACTGGCCCTGACTAATGGCTTCTAACATTTTGGGGACTTTGATCATTTATTAAGCAGTTACCATGTACATTACGCCACTAATGCTAACACAGTCCTAGGAGGTAGGTGTTATCATTTTGCAGATGACATGTAGAGAGGTTAAAGCCTTGCTGAGAATCACCCAACTTGCAAGGGCAGAGTTAGGATTTAACCTTGACCCCCACCAGCATGCTTTTTCTAAGTTGCCATGGCCCACGTGTGGTAGCTGTGTCTACGATAAGAATTGATGACAGTGTCTTTGAACGTTGTTATTGTTGTTCAGATGGGCCTGGCCAAGGGGGCTCACTTGGTAAGATGTTCTCATGGAACATGGCTTCTGCTGACTCTGCAGGCACTGCCTGCTACTCAGAGAGTCCCTCTCCCCCAAGGCTGAGGCTTGAGCTTACTTTCTTTTCACCGTGGGAGCTTGTGTGCAAGCGGAGAGAGGTCAGAGAACTGAGGAAAGACACATTACATTTTCCATATTGGTTGACTTGGCTACATATCCATGATCTCATTTCATCTTCCTGACAGCACTAGGAGATAAAAATTATTAGCTCTATTTTATAGATAAAGAGACTGGCCAGGAAAGGCAAAGTGCCTTGTCCAAGGTCAAAGGCTAGCGAGTTCCAGAGACACTGTGTGAACTTACGGTTCCACCTCACTAGAAGAGAGGCTTTAGTGGAGAGAGGCATCCCAAGGGGTCCTCCGTTTATGGCTGGGATTTCCATATGGGACTTACTTGTTGAGAAGAACATTTCAGAGAGGATGAGTCAAACTAAGGCCTAAACATCATAATTGTTGCTAATGTACTGAGCACTGACCACATTCAAAACATCATTCTAAGTGCTAGGAATGTTGCCTCATTTAGTTGGACCTTCATAATGATCCTCTGAGGCAAGTACAATTATTATCATCATTTCCATTTTACAGAAGAAACTGAGGCTTAGAGAGGTTATATAGCATACTTAAGTTTGCATAGTTAGTGAAAGAAGCTTAAATTTGAACCTAGGTGGTACACCAGAGCCTTTGCTGTACTGCCTCCCTGTTTTTGCTACCAGGAAACAACTCAAGTTTGTTTTGGCTGGACTAACTGGTATTTTAGAGAAGGATGATTTAGTTAAGGCTGAAAAGGTTGGTAAGAATTAACTTTGCAAAAGGCTTCAATGCAAGGCAGAGGAATTTGTCCAAATTAGTCATATACCTTATAGATGGCAATTATCAGTTTTCTGTTTTGCAGTGACAAGGGCCCTCTAAATTGTCTTGTGAAATTCCCAGCTTAGCCATGGACGTGCAATATATTTTTTGAGGCTGAGAACTTATCAGTTTCACTTCCACTGAAATCTTATTTGAAGGATAGTTCTGATATTCTTTTGGTGCAGATTCCCTAAAGGTGGAGTCTAAATTTCCTGCAGGATCCCACAGAAAAATGATCTGTAGAGAAATAAGGCACAAATTGAAATGACGTGTTTGGCATTTGGTGTATGGCTCTTGTGGGAACACAAGAAAAATGTAGTTGAGCCAAGTTTATTTATTTTTTACTTTTGTTTTTAAAGATTTTCTTTATTTACTTTTAGAGGGGGGGAAGGGAAAGAGAGAGGTAAACATCAATGTGTGGTTGCCTCACACATTGATGGCAATCCACTGAGCTACACCAGCCAGGGCTAGTTGAGCTAAGTTTATTTATGTGTCTACCATAATTTTACTTTTGGATCATGATCTGCATGTCCTCCAGGCTAATTTCTGACTGCAGGCATGGCTTCTCAGTGGGGAGACAAGCTTGGGGATGTGAACTGAAGAAGTTTCCCTAAGTGAATTTACTACCAAATTCAAAACAATATGCACTAATGTAAATGATGATTCCTTAGCTTTTCATAGAACTTCCAGCATCATTTCTCAAGACTTGTGTATTATGTGCAAGATAGTAGATTTGGTTACTTCCAGAAAGTTTTTGAGCAACTTACCAATAAACTGGATTGTCTTTCATTTCATGAAAAGTTGTATATGAGATTTAGTGTTTTTGTACATGGTTTCAACCACAAATAACATTCATGCATAAAGTGTGATTAAATTTTTTTTTTCTCTCCACAGGTTGCTTACTATTGTGTTAGTGAGCCCTATTCTGATGCATTCAAGTTTCAAATACAACTGGAAGTGGGGGGTTATTATAGCATGGTCTGGAATTAAAGGCATTTTCAACTTGCTCCTGGCTCCTGAAATTTATAATCTGGCTGAACAGAAAGCCCAGGCACCAGAAATGGTAGGGAAAATCATGTCTCCTGATCATTCATATTTATTCATTTATACTTATTTTGTAGCACATGGCATGGTACCCAATGATAGAACTAGATTTGAAAAATGTGTTAAGTAGAAGGGAACTTGCAGAGGAAAGTTTACTGATGTTGGCAATGTGGAAGGGACCACCAATCAAGTAGCGATGATTGCCATGGGGGACAGGTGGACTTGGGATCAAATCCTTGTTCCACCATTCACAGACTGAGTGACCGTGAGCAAGTTGCTGGCACTTGCTGACCCTCAATTTCCAGTTGAGGATTGAGATGATGCTCAGTATAATACCTGACACTCAGTAAATGGTCAACAAATGTTATTGAGTACATAAATGCTATTGTTTAATAGCTGTCAGAAAGCATAAAGAAGTACCTTATCTAGATCATTCCAATCCCAATAGCCACTAGAGAAAAACCTGAAATGCTAGTTAAATATATGCTAAGGGAAGGAAGATTTTTTTAGAAGTTTGAAAGCACATCCGATGCTCTGTTGTTATCATTCAAGCTTGGGAAATGCTCCCTGAAGGACATATTACTATCAACTCTATTTTTCAATGAAGGACACCAGGGCTCCAAGTGATTAACTGGCCCCAAATCCCATGGGTAATCAATAGCAGAGCCAAGAACTGCAAGGTGGTGGTATTTCTGCTGCTGCATGGCATGCCTCCAGCCCCCAGCACAGCTCCTGCCTCCTGCAGGGCCTACTGTCTGGTTGCAGGAAGTACTCGTGGCAGGCACACTTGCCTGTCCCACCCTGGTCCCTGCTGCCTGCTGTTGCTCGGATCTCTCCCCCACCCTATCTTTGATGGCTTCCACCCTGCCGGCTTTGTGTGGCTGCAGGCTCCCAGTCTTGTTCTCTCTCCCAGTAACTACGAAATCTGTGGCTTTCTCACTCAGATTGAAAACTAATCTCTGCCTTATATTATATGCAAGCAGTGCTCACAAAACAACCCTTTGCTTCAATTATCAGAGGCGGTATTTAAAAATGTGAATTAAAATAGAATTCTGGTTTTGGTTAATTGAATGATGATTCCCTTTGGAGAATTTATTAATGTTTTGGTTCTGTTTGTGTGTTTTGTTTTTTAGTTTTTATTGTATGTACAAATAATATCATTAATGACTATGGGAATAAACTCAAACATGATGACTTATTTAGCCAGGATATTAGGTAATGTATATATATCTTTCATTATTTAATTGGGGAGACTAATGTAGATTATTGTTGGGGATTGTGGGGACATTTTTTATGGAGTGCAAGGAATTAGTTATGAAATCATGCATTTTCTTTCACTTGTTATTTATAGATTCCGTATTAATTGAAATATTGGTTCAGCCAGTTTAACAGATAGCACATTAACAGTGGCTTAAACAAGACAAAGGTTTTTTCCCTTCCTTCTACCAAAAAGTCCAGAAGAGTGAGCTAGTTCTGCCCCACGAAGTTGTCCGGAGAGCCAGGATTTTTCACTTCCATTGTTTCTCCACTTCCTGGGGTGCTGCTCTCGTCTGCAGGGGAGAAGCTGGTTTATTACCGCTGTATCTTCAACCCAACCAACTGGAAAGAGAAAATGGGGTGGGTGGTCATGGAGGGTAAGCAGCTTCCTTTTAAGGGCATAGTCCAGATGTTATGTGTATCATTACCACTCACATCCCACTAGCCAGAACTTTGTCACATGGGCAGGGGAAGCTGGGAAATATTATCTTTACTTGGCTGGCCATGAGCTCAGCCCAAACTCAGAGAGTCTATTGATACAGGAAGAAGGGGAGAACACAGTCAGTGTTCACAGTCTGTAGGCTCTGCCACAGTTGCCTATTTCTAGAAGCAATCTGAGGCTGTTGATAATCAAATGCATAAACATGATAGCATCCAGGATAAGATACTTGGGGGCAGAGGGGTCAAGGCAGGAGGGAGAGAGCAGGGTAGGACTACCCACAGTTTTCTCATGGGGCCTTAACATCATCCAATAGCCTATGGCCCTGCCCTCAGCTTGCTGATGCAGAGAGTTGGTTCTGTCAGGGTATCTAGAATTGATCAGTGTCGGGGGGCTCTGCGATCAGTCTGCCAAGGATGAGAATAAGTCTACCAAGACATGATCTGCTTGGGGAGGAAAGGTGGCCAATCTTTCAAAGGAGAAGGGTTGGGAGCCTGTTCCTCCTGGGCTTTTATTGGGTTCAATTTGGGCAGGAATTCAGGCAAAGCTCATCAATCATTGTCAGGCAGTAAGGATCAAACAATAGATAACATACAAAGAACTATGAAGGCTTATTCTGAGTCAGGGTCAGTTAGCTAAAGGGCCATAAAATTTTGGGGAACAAACTCACTTCATGCTTGGACCCTTATCATCTAAATTGAGGGCATTCTTAGCAAAGCAGGTTTCACAGGATTTTATGCATTCTTTCTTAGGCCTGATCGCCCCAGGGGAACCCGCCTGTTCCTGCCCAGGGCTGCACTGCCCTCCAGCATTGTTTCAGGCTTAAGTCAGGCAGGGGAAGTAAGGCAGCCAAGAGATTAGGAGACTTCTTGCAGACAGAATGAGGACTCAGGCCATGCCAAAGCTGAGGGGTGAGAGTCCATCACCCCCTTTTTCTATAGCCCCCCAAGTCCTTCCCTGAGGGTCCTTTCTTGACCATGCCTGTCTTAGGTCATCCCTCCCTTGAGCAATATTACCCATCATTGGCTAAGCAGTCAGCTTCCCAGGATCAAGCAGGGTGAAGTAAAAGGGGGCAGAGGCAGCGTCCCTGCCAGGAAGATAAGCTTTGTCTCCTTAGTGGCTTTTGGTCCCAAGGTCTCTTTACTCAGCCTTAGCCATGGTGGGTTATAGCTTATGAAACCAGGCAGGGCAGTTCCCAACAAATCAGATTGCTGCAGATTTATATACACAGGAGAATATGGATAAAGCAGATAATCAATGCATTAATTCATAATGAGGATGATTTCTTTCTCTGTTTGAAATAATTGTGATCATTATTCAGGGTACTTACCTTTAAATACCAATTTCCTTGATAAACCAAGTTAGCAATTAGAAGGTTTCTTGGAAAATATGGAGCAGAAGAATAATGGTGAAGGTGAGTTCCTGTAAACAGGGACACAGACTGGTGAATCCTACCCTCGTCCCTCTGCCTGTGTCTTCTCTTGAGCCCCACTCATTCCTGAAGCTGTGCCCTATCACCACCATGGCAGACTGCCCACCTCACTGCCAAGGGTGTCACTACGCGAGGAGGGCTAGTACATGGGGCAGAGTTCTCCAGTGATGGGTTCATTCTTGCTTGCAGTGGCCAGGTGTGCTGGGATCAGCAGCAGCCTGCCGTGGAGCATGAGCAACCTTAATGTGACCCCCAAAGGTTTGCCACAGCTCCCTTCCCAGCAATCTCTTCGACCCCAGGGACCCGGACGTGTTCTGTTCTCTTTACTTTGGACAGAATATCTGGGTTTCTCCGGGCTCCCTTGCTTGTGGCTCCTCTTACTAGCATACTCAAAGGCAAGATCAACAAGGGGTTTTACTGTCACGGTAATGGTTTGTTTTTTTTCCCATCTGTTATGAAATTTTTCATGAAGTAAGCCTTAGAATTTTTATTACAAGACAAAAGTATGTGGCAAGTCCTTTATCCTCTCAGAATCAATACTTATCCTTTCTAGAAGTACTGTGTGGCTCATGTTTTAACAAGCACTTGATGGAATCGAGTTAGTTTATTGTTGTTTTTCTCTTTTTGCTAAGAGTTTCAAATCAACTTTCCATCTGGTCTAATGCTTTTTTAAAAATTATATTTTATTGATTATGCTATACAGTTGTCCCATTTCTCCCCCATCACTCCCCTCCACCCTTCACACCCCCTCCCTCCCACACTCCCCCCCTTAGTTCATGTCAATGTGTCATAAGTTCTTTAGCTTCTACTCTTCCCACACTATTCTTGCCCTCCCCCTGTCTATTTTCTACCCACCGTCTATGCTACTTATTCTCTGTTCCTTTTCCCCCTCTCTCCTCCTCCCACTCCCCTGTTGCTAACCCTCCATGTGATCTCCATTTCTGTGTTTCTGCTCCTGGTCTAGTTGGTTGCTTAGTTTGCTTTTGTTTTAGGTATGGTTGTTAATATCTGTGAATTTACTGTCTTTTTACTGTCCTATTTTTTATCTTCTTTTTCTTAGATAAGTCCCTTTAACATTTCATATAATAAGGGCTTGATGATGATGAACTCCTTTAACTTGACCTTATCTGAGAAGCACTTTATCTTCCCTTCCATTCTAAGTGACAGCTTCGCTGGATAGAGCAATCTTAGATGTAGGTCCTTGCCTTTCATGACTTGGAATACTTCTTTCCAGCCCCTTCTTGCCTG
>PVKU01015335.1:0-18744 GCA_004027475.1 Anoura caudifer | reverse complement strand
CCATTGATTTGAGTCCCAGTTTTCCTCCCATCTCTATTGGTTCCCCATGCAGCTTTCTTCATTTCACTTATTGTAGCCTTCATTTTTTCATCTAATTTGTGAGCAAAATCAACCAATTCTGTAAGCATCCTGATTACCAGGGTTTTGAATTGTGCATCTGATAGGTTGGCAATCTCTTCATCGCTTAGATAAATTGGCTTTGGGGCTTTGATTTGTTCTCCGGTTCGAGCCATTTCCATTTCTGGGTTTTTTTGTTTGTTTGTTTGTTTTGTCTAGTCGCGGCTGTTACGTAGTGAGGGGTGGAGCCTCAGGTGTTCCCCAGGGCGGGACACCCCAGTCGCTGGGTAGTGACACTGTATGTGGGGGCGGGGTCTGAGAGGAGATAATGGCGGTTGCTTTACTCTCTCTCAGATTCCAGTTCCTTTCACCACTTCCCCTTTGCCTGGATTATCCGCACGTGAATGTGGGACCACCCGGTCAGCCAGCCGCCTTGTGCGGCCTCACTGGTTCTGCACAGTTGCCGCCCCGTGCCCGGGGTCTGCTAGCCACCGCCTATGCACCTGGGGGCTGCCAGCCGCTGCTGCCTGCGTGCCCGGTCCGCACCTCTGCTTTTTCCTGCCGTGACTACGCCCGTCTTACCGGTCTGGATGAATCGCTGTTGGACTTCCAAACAGTTTGATTTTCTGAGTTCTGGTTGTTTTCTTGTTTCTAAATCTTTGTTGTCCTTAATTTGGTTGTGAGAAGAGGCACAGTGCGTCTGCCTATGCCTCCATCTTGGCCGGAAGTCAGTGACTTGTCATGTTGCTGCCTCCTTTGTCAAATATTAATTGACTGCAGAGAATTGGGTTTACTTCTGGGCTCTCTGTTCTATTCCACTGGTCCATGTGCCTGCTTTTGTGCCAGTACCAAGCTGTTTTGATTGCAGTGGCCTTGTAATACACTTTGGTGTCAGGTATTGTGATCCTTCCTAATTTGCTCTTCTTTCTCAAAATTGCTGCAGCTATTCGAGGTTGTTTATGGTTCCATATAAATTTTTGAAGAGCTTGTTCTATGTCTGTGAAATATGCCATTGGTACTTTAATAGGTATTCCATTGAATTTGTAAATTGCATTGGGTAGTATGGACATTTTGATGATGTTAATTCTTCCAATCCACAAACACGGTATATGTTTCCATTTGTTTGTGTCTTCCTGATTTCTTTCTTCAGTGTTGTGTAGTTTTCTGCATACAGGTCTTTTACCTCCTTGGTTAGGTTTATTCCTAGGTATTTCATTTTTCCTTTTGCTGTATCAAATGGCAGTTTTTTCTTGATTTCTGCTTCTGCTCTTTCATTGTTGGTATACAGAAGTGCCTTTGATTTCTGAATATTGACTTTTTACCCGGCTGTTTGGCCAAATCATTTATTAGGTGGGGCATCTTTTTGGTGGAGTCTATAGGATTTTCTATGTACACTATCATATCATCTGCAAATGATAGTTTTGTTTCTTCCTTTCCACTTTGTATGCCTTTTATTTCCTTTTCTTATCTAATCACTGTGGCCAATACTTCCAATACTATATTGAATAGAAGTGGTGAAAGTGGACAACCTTGTCTTGTTCCTGATCTTAGTGGAAAAGATTTTAGTTTTTGCCCGTTGAGTATGACATTGGCTGTAGGCCTCTCATATATGGCCTTTATTATGTTGAGGAATGCTCCCTCTATTCCCACCTTCCTGAGTGTTTTTATCATAAATGGGTGCCGTACCTTATCAAATGCTTTTTCTGCATCTATTGATATGATCATGTGATTTTTTATCTTTGCTTTTGTTTATGTGATGTATTACATTTACTGATTTGCGAATGTTGAACCATCCTTGCATCCCTGGGATGAATCCCACTTGGTCATGGTTTTTTATCTTTTTAATATATTGTTGGATGTGGTTTGCCAATATTTTGTTGAGGATTTTAGCGTCTATGTTCATCAGCAATATGGGCCTGAAGTTTTTTTCTTTGTTATGTCTTTATCTGGTTTTGGGATTAGGATGATCGGGCTTCATAAAAAGAGTTTGGGAGTCTTCCATCATTTTGGATTTTTTCAAATAGTCTGTGAAGGATAGGGGTTAGCTCTTCCTTAAATGCTTTGTAAAATTCTCCTGTGAAACCATCTGGTCCAGGGCTTTTGTGTGTCAGGAGTTTTTTCATTACTGATTCAATTTCATCTGCTGTTATTGGTCTGTTCAGGCTTTCTGCTTCTTTTTCATTGAGTTTTGGAAGATTATATTTTTCTAGAAACTTGTCCATTTCACCTAGGTTTTCAAATTTCTTTGCATATACTTCTTTGTAGTAATTTCTCACAATCCTTTGTATTTCTGTGGTAATGGTTGTAATGTCTCCTCTTTCATTTCTGATTGTGCTTATTTGGGTCCTCTCTCTTTTTTTCTGGATGAGCCTGCTTAAAGGCTTGTCAATTTTGTTTATCTTTTCAAAGAACCAGCTCCTAGATTCATTGATCCTTAGAATTGTGCTTTTAGTCTCTATGTCATTTAATTCTGCTCTGATCTTGGTTATTTTCTTCCTACTACTTGCTCTGGGCTGTCTTTGTTGTTGTTCCTTGGGTTCCTCTAGGCATAGGGTTTGGTTGTTTGTTTGAAATGTTTCTATCTTTCTTACGTAGGCCTGTATCACTATGAACATCTCTCTGAGGACTGCCTTCGCTGTGTCCCATCAGTCTGGGGTCATTGTGAGTTCATTTTCATTTGTTTTCAGAAACTTTTTGATTTCCTCCCTAATTTCATTCTTGACCCACTCATTGTTTAATAACATGCTATTCAATCTCCATGATTTTGAGGATTTGGGGTTTTTCCCCTTGGGGTTGGTGTCTAGTTTCAGCCCCTTGTGGTCAGACAAAATGCTTGGTATGATTTCCATTTTCTTAAATTTGTTGTGGCTTATTTTGTGTCCTATCATGTGGTCTATCTTTGAGAATGTTTCATATGCATTTGAAAAGAATGTACATTTAGTTTCTTTGGGATGAAGGGCTCTCTCTATAAATATCAGTTAAGTATATTTCATCTAGAGTGTGGTTCAATGCCACAATATCTTTGTTGATTTTTTGTTTAGAAGATCTGTCCATTTTTGACAGTGGGGTGTTAAAATCCCCTACTATAATTGTGTTGCTGTCAATATCTTTCTTGAAGTCCTCTAAGATTTTGTTGATGTATTTAGGAGCTCCTATGTTGGGTGCATATATATTTACAATGTTTATGTCTTCTTGGTGGATTCTCCCCTTGAGTATTATGAAGTGACCTTCTGGGTCTCTCTTTATGGCTCTTCTTTTGAAGTCTATTTTGTCTGATATGAGCATTGCTACCCCGACTTTTTTTTCCCTGTCCATTTGCTTGGAAAAATTGCTTCCAGCCCTTCACTTTGAGTCTGTGTAGGTCTTTTGTCCTGAGGTGGGTCCCTTGTAGGCAGCATATTTGTGGGTCATGCTTTCTTATCCATTCAGCTATTTTGTGCCTTTTGATTGGAGCATTTAATCCATTTACATTTAAGGTTATTATTGATAGGTACTGATTCATTGCCATTTTCATACCTATGTTCCTCTCTCTCTCTTTTCCTTCCTTTCCTTAAAGCAGTCCCTTTAGCATCTCTTGAAGAACTGGTTTGATAAAGGTGTATTCTTTTAGACTTCTTTTGTCTGGGAAGCTCCTTATTTGGCCTTCTATCTTGATTGAAAGCCTTGCTGGGTAAAGTAGTGTTGGCTGCAGGCCTTTGGTTCTCATTACTTAGAATATTTCTTGCCACTCTCTTCTGGCTTGGAGTGTTTCCATTGAGAAGTCAGCTGCTAACCTAATCACAGCTCCCTTGTATGTTCCTTTTTCTCCCTTGCTGCCTTTAAGATTCTCTCTTTGTCTTGTAATTTTGCCATTTTAATTATGATGTGTCTTGAAGTGGGCCTCTTTGGGTTCCTCTTGATTGGGACTCTCTGTGTTTTCTGTATTTGTGTGACTTTTTCTCTCATCAAATTAGGGAAGTTTTCCATCATTACTTTTCCACTAGGTTTTTCTATCCCTTGCTCTTCTTCTTCTCCCCTGGCATCCCTATTATATGGATATTATTACATTTCATATTGTCTTGCCTTTCTCTTAATCCCTCTTCATTCTTTCTGAGCCTCTTACTTTTCTTGCTCTTTTGGGGTGCTTTTTCTACTTGGTCCTCCAACTCACTGATCCGATCTTCTGCTTCATCAATTCTGCTTTTCATTCCTTCCACTGTGCTCTTCAGTTCAGAAATTGTACTCTTCATTTCCTCTTGGCCCTTGTTGATAGTTTCTATTTCCTTTTTAATGTTGATATAGTATGTGGTGAATTCCTCATAGCTTCCCTGTAGTTTTTGGTAGCTCATTGAGAGCTCTTGGAGCTTCCTGACAACAATTGCTTTGAACTCAAAATCTGATAGTTGAGTTGCCTCCATTTCATTTAGCATTCTTTCTGGGGCTTCCTCCTTTTCTTTTATTTGGGGATTGTTTCTTTGTCTTCCCATTGTTTGTGAGGCTCTTCTTGTCAGGCTCAGTTTCTTAAATTGATTTGTTCTGGTTCCCTGGGTTTATGGTGTGAACTTCTGTGGTAGAATACCTGTGAGATTCTACCACAGTGGTGCTGTCTCCTTCGGGTATCCTGGTGTTCATGGCTTCCAGTGTCTGACCTGCTGAAATGCCCCCTCTTTGGGACCAACATTGGTCTTTCCACAGTTCCAGGGGTTTTTTGTTTTGTTTTGTTTTGTTTTTGTCTCACCTGTAGGTGTTTAAAAAGAGAAAAGAGGAAGAAAAAAAGAAAAGAAGAAAAAATGAATAGAGAATAAATAAAATCAGCATTGAAAAGAAAAGAAAAAAGAGTAAGTAAGAAGAGATAAGCTTGGAAAGAAAGGAAGGAGGAATAAAACAAGAAAGAAGTAATGAGAAGCAAAAGGAGTTGAGGGGTAAAAAAGATAAAAATAATGAAAAATTAATAATAAAGAAGGAGAGAAAACAACAACAACAACCAAAAAAAAACACCAAAAACACCATCTCTTGCTGTTATCAATCTTGCCAAGCCGGTTTTTCTGGCCTTGCTGACTGCAGTGGCCAAGGGGTGACCATATTGTTTTTCTCCCTGTTCAGCACTCAGTTATCTTTGGGTTACTGTCCTCAGAGCTAGCCCGGGGCCTCTCTGCACAGGGCCTCAGGTGTATCTTCTGAGGTGGCATGCACCTACTGTGGTCGTGCACAAGCACTAATGATCTTTCAGCCTTCCATGCACAGGTGCCAACTGTCCTGCGAGCACGAACTTACCCCCATGCAGGTCGCACACAGGTGTCTAAGATCTCCCAGCAGTCCACGCAGGTCCCCAATGGCACACGGGTGCTGAGAGAACGTAGCACAGCTCCCCCATGGCACGCGGGCACCAAGCAACTGCAGCACAGGTACCCCAGTGGTGCGTTGGCACCGATGGATCCCTGCACAGCTGTTCCCAATGGCACGTGGGTGTAGACAGTTGCATGAGCTCCAACGCGCAGTCCTCCCAGGGCCATGAGATCTTAACTCCTCTCTGTGAGATTTCAAGCAACCAGGTTTATCCTGGTGCTGCCAAGACCTTGTTTGGCTGATCAGGGAGTAGTTGACCAGACTCCCTCCCTTCCTAGAGTCTTATGTCCAGCACTGGCCCGGAATCTCAGCCCCCACCCTGGTCTCCATGCCCTGGAGTACTCTCCTTTCCATCTGGTTTTTCAATGTCCACTGCAGTTTTTGATCTCCTGTTTTCAAATATGCTGTGTTTCTGATGTTTGTTTGCTGTGCTCCACTGTAAATTGGCCAGGTTTTTCACCTGTGTGAAGGGGGAAGAGGAATGTGCTACCTCTTACCGCGCCACCATCTTCTCTCTGTTTTCTGATTTTATTTTTTAGGTTCAGTTGTTGATAGTTGTGAGTTGGTTGTCATTTTAATGTTCATAGTTTTGTTCATGTTCTTTTTCTTAAGTAAGTCCCTTTAACATTTCATATAATAGGGCTTGGTGATGATGAATTTCTTTAGCTTTACCTTATCTGGGGGGCACTTTATCTTCTCCTCCATTCTAAATGATCACTTAGCTGGATAAAGGAATCTTGGATGTAAGTCCTTGCCTTTCATGACTTTGAATACTTCTTTCCACCCCTTTCTTGCCTGTAAGATTTCTTTTGAGAAATCCACTGATAGTTTTATGGCAAATCCTCTGTAGGTAATGGTCTCCTTTTCTTTTCCTGCTTTTAAGATTCTCTTTATCTTTAATTTCAGGTAATTTAATTATGATGTGTCTTTGTGTGTTCCTCCTTAAGTCCAACTTCTTTGGGACTTTCTGAGCTTCATGGACCTCCTGGAAGTCTATTTCCTTCCCCACGTTGAGAAAGTTCTCCTTCATTATTTTTTTAAAATAGCTTTTCAATTTCTGGCTCTTCCTCTTCTCCTCTGGCATCTCTATGATTCAGATGTTGGAATGGTTAAAATTGTCCCGCAGGTTCCTAAGCCTCTCCTTATTTTTTTGAATTCTTGTTTCTTCATTCTGTTCTGATCGAATGTTTATTTCTTTCTTTTGTTCCAAATCGTTGATGTAAGTTCCAGTTTCCTTCCCTTCACTGCTGGTTCCCTGTATATTTTTCTTGATTTCACTTTGCGTAGCCTGCACTTTTCCTCTATTTTGCATCTGTACACAATCATTTTTGTGAGCATCCTAGTTACCAGTATTTTGAACTCTGCATCTGATAGGTTGGCTATCTCCTCTTTGCTTCATTCTTTGCTGGAGTTTTTATCTTTCATTTGGGCCATATTTCTTTGTCTTGATATACTTGTTATGTTGCAATGGGTAGGGCCTTAGGTATTTGCCATGGTGGGGCAACCCACCTCCTGTATGTGGGGGAGAGGACAATGTTGCTTGCTTGGCTCTTGTCCTGCTTTTAGTCACTTTCCCCGATATCAACAAGCAAATTGGGACTTCCTCATGCTGATTCCCTGGTGGGTGGGCTTGTGTACATTCTAGGACCCTGTGAATTGCTCCAATGAACTCTCCTGTGAGCCTGGGAGTTTCTCCAGGCATTGCAATGCCCATACAGATTTTTATAGCCAGAGGCTTTAAGGCTTTATTTATCCATGCTAAAACTCTGGGCTGCATTGTCTGTCTCACGACCTAGTTAGTCCTACTGTCATCCATACATGAATGTCAGACCACCCAGTCCACCAGCTCCTGCCTCACCTGTCCAGGTCTATCACTGTGCCATGTGTCCTTTCTGCCCTGGCTGCCTATTCACCTCTTCTACCAGTCCGGATGAATGCTTCTTCTTTAAATCCTTCATTGTCTGATTTCCATGTAGTTTGACTTTTTGGCAGTTCAGGTTGTTTTTAGTTTTTAAATAGGTTGCTGTCCTTCTTTTGGTAGTGCAAAGAAGCAAGATGTGTTTATGTATGCCATCTTGGCCAGAAGTTGGAACTAAACATTTTATTTAAATGATTTAATTATTTTTTGTTGTTCAAATATAGTTGTCTGCATTTTCCCCCACCCAGGCAAAAACCCCCTCCCTCCCTTGTTTCCACCCTCTCCCTTGGTTTTCTCCATGTATCCTTTATAGTTGTTCCTGAAAACCCTTGCCACCTTTATCCCCTCATATCTCCCATCCAGTTACTGTCAGATTGTTCTCACTTTCAGTGCCTCTGGTTATATTTTGCTTGCTTTTTTTCTTTTGTTGATTATGTTCCACTTAGAGGGGAGATAATATCGTATTTGTACCTCAGTACCTGGCTTATTTCACTTAGCATAATGTTCTCCAGTTCCATCCATGCTGTCACAAAGGGTAGGAGCTCTTTCTTTCTCTCTGCTGTGTAAAATTCCATGGTGTAAATGTACCATAGTTTTTCATCCACTCATTTACTGATGGGCACTTAGGCTGATTCCAGCACTTGGCTATTGTAAACCATGCTGCTATGGACATTGGGGTGCATAGGTTCTTTTGGATTGGTGTTTCAGGGTTCTTAGGATATAATTCCACCAGTGGAATTGCCAGGTCAAAAGGCAGTTCCATTTTTAGTGTTTTGAGGAAGTTTCATACTATTTTCTATAGTGGCTGCACCACTCTACATTCCCACCAACAGTGCACTAGGGATCCCATTTCTCCACATCCTCTCCAATAAATGTTGTTTATTGATTTGTTTATGATGACCACTCTGACCAGTGTGAAGTGGTATCTTATTGTGATTTTAATTTGCATCTCTTTGTAGCCAGTGATGCTCAGCATCTTTTCATATGTCTCTTGGCCCTCTCTATGTCCTCCTAGGAAAAGTGTCTGCACTCTTTTGCCCATTTTTGAATTGGGTTGTCTTTCTTGAGTGGAGTCAAGTGAGTTCTTTATATAGTTTTGAAATCAAACCCTAGTCCCAGGTATCAATGGTAGATATGTTTTCCCATACAGTTTCTCTTTTGATGCTGTTTTCTTTGGCCATGCAGAAGCTGTTTAATTTGATGAGGTCTCATGTATTTATTCTTTTATTTATGTCCCTTGCTTTAGGGGACATATTGGTGAATATATTGCTGTGTTGACTGTCTGAGATCTCCCTGCCAATGTTTTCCTCTAGGACTTTCATGGTATCATGACTTATAGCTAAGTCTTTCATCCACCTCAAGTTTATTTTTGTGTACAGTGTAATTTGGTGATTGAGTTTCATTTTTTGGCATGTAGCTGTCCAGATCTCCCATCACCATTTGTTGAAGAGGCTATTTTTATTTCATTTTATGCTTCTTCCTACTTTGTCAAATATTAATTGACCATAGAGTCTTAGGTTTATTTTTGGGCTCTCTGTTCTGTCCCATTGGTCTGTGTATCTGTTCTTATGCCAGTACCAGGCTGTTTTGATTACAGTGGCCTTGTAATACAGTTTGATATCAGGTATTGTGATCCCTCCTACTTTGTTCTTCCTTCTCAAAATTGCTATAGCTATTCGGGGTCATTTATGGTTCCATATAAATTTCTGAGATGTTTCTTTTATATTTGTGAAATATTTCATTGGTACTTTAATAGGGATTCTGTTAAATCTATAAATTGCTTTGGGAAGTATGGATTTTTGAATAATGTTAAATCTTCCAATCCATCAGCATGGTACATGCTTCCATTTGTTTCTGTCTTCCTTAATTTTTTTCTTCAGTGTTGTGTACTTTACTGAGTACACAATAAACCTAATCAAGGGTCCTTTCCATCTCGGTTAGGTTTATTCTTAGGTACTTTATTTTTCTTGTTGCTATATCAAATGATTTTTTTTCCTGATTTCTGTTTCTGATATTTCACTGTTGGTGTACAAAGATGCCTTTGATTTCTGAATATTGACTTTGTATTCCACTGTTTTGTCAGATTCACTTATTAGGTAGAGTAATTTTTTGGTGGAGTCTATAGGATTTTCTATGTACACAATCATTTCATCTGCAAACAATTACACTTTTGCTTCCTCCTTTCCAATTTGCATGCCTTTCTTAATGTATTTTATTGATTGTGCTATTACAGTTCCATTCCCCCCACTTTATTCCCATTTTCCCTGCACACCCCTTCCCACCCACGTTTCCCAAAGTTAGTTCATGTTCATACAAGTTCCTTGGCTTCAACATTTTCTATACTATTCTTAACCTCCCCCTGTCTATTTTCTACCTACCATTTATGCTACTAATTTTGTGTACCTTTTCCCCCTCTCTCCCCCTCCCACTTCCCTGCTGATAACCCTCCATGCGATCTCCATTTCTATGATTCTGTTCCTGTTCTAGATGTTTGCTTATTTATTTATTTATTTATTTTTAGGTTCAGTTGTTAATAACTGTGAGTGTGTTGTCATTTTACTGTTCATATTTTTGATCTTCTTTTTCTTAGATAAATCCCTTTAACATTTCATATAATAAGGGCTTGGTGATGATGAACTCCTTTAACTTGACCTTATCTGAGAAGCACTTTATCTGCACTTCCATTCTAAATGATAGTTTAGCTGGATAGAGTAATCTTGGATGTAGATCTTTACTTTTCATGGCTTGTACCTATGCCTCCATCTTGGCTGGACTGGATGCCTTTTATTTCTTTTTCTTGTCTGGTTGCTGTGGCTAGGACTTCCAATACTATGTTGAATAGGAGTGGTGAAAGTAGGCATCCTTGTCTTGTTCCTGATCTTAATGGGAAAGCTCTAAGTTTTTGCCCATTTAAGATGATGTTGGCTGTAGGTGTCTCATATATGGCCTTTATTATGTTGAGGAATGCTCCCTCTATTCCCACTTTGCTAAGCTTTCTTTTTTATCATCAATGGGTGCTGCACCTTATCAAATGCTTTTTCTTCATGTATTCATATGATCATATGATTTTTTGTATTTCCTTTTGTTTATGTGAGGAATTACGTTTATTGATTGGTGAATATTGTACCATCCTTGCATCCCTGGGATGAATCCCACTTGGTGATGGTGTATGACCTTTTTAATGTATTGTTGGATGCGGTTTGCCAATATTTTGTTGAGGACTTTAGCATCTATATTCATCAACAATATTGGCCTGAAGTTTTCTTTGTTGTGTCTTTATCTGGTTTGGGGATTAGGATGATGCTAGCTTCATAAAAAGAGTTTGGGAGTCTTCCATCATTTTGGATTTTTTTGGAGTAGTCTGCAAAGGATAGGGGTTAGCTCTTCCTTAGAGCTTTGTAAAATTCTCCTGTGAAACCATCCCATCCAGGGCTTTTCTGTGTCAGAAGCTTTTTGATTATGGCTTTAATTTCATTAGCTATTATTTGTCTCTTCAGGCTTTCTGCTTCTTCATTGAGTTTTGGAAGATTACATTTTTCTAGAAATTTGTCCATTTCACCTAGATTTTCAAATTTCTTTGCATATACTTCTTTGTAGTAATTTCTCACAATCCTTTGTATTTCTGTGGTAATGGTTGTAATGTCTCCTCTTTCATTTCTGATTGTGCTTCTTTGGGTCCTCTCTCTTTATTTCTTGATGAGTCTGCTTAAAGGCTTGTCAATTTTGTTTATCTTTTCAAAGAACCAACTTCTGGATTTATTGATCCTTAGAATTGTGCTTTTAGTCTCTATGTCATTTAATTCTGCTCTGATCTTGGATATTTCCTTCCTTCTACTTGCTCTGGGATGTCTTCATTGTGGTTCCTCAAATTCTTGTCAGCATAGTGTGAGCTTGTTTATTTGAAATGTTTCTATGTTTTTTAGGTAGGCCTGTATTGCTGTGAACTTCCCTCTGAGGACTGCCTTCACTGTGTCCCATAAATTTTGGGTTGTTGTGAGTTCATTTTCATATGTTTCCAGAAATTTTTTGATTTCCCCCTTAATTTCATTCTTGACCCATTCATTGTTTGTTTAATAGCATGCTATTCAATCTAAATGACTTTGAGTGTTTTGGGTTTTTTCCTTGAGGTTGGGTTCTAGTTTCAGTCCTTTGCAGTCAGAGAAAAATGCTTCAATGATTTCAATCTTCTTGAATTTGTTGAGGCTTGTTTTGTGTCCTATCATGTGGTCTATCTTTCAGAGTGTTCCACATACATTTGAAAAGCATGTGTATTTTGCTTCTTTGGGATGAAAGGCTCTATATTTATCAGTTAAGTCTATTTGGTGTAGGACATTGTTCAATGCCACAATATCTTTGTTGACATTTTATCTGGAAGATCTATCCATTTTTGACAGTGGGGTGTTAAAATCCCTATTATAATTGTGTTGCTGTCAATATCTTTCCTGAAGTCCTTCAAGATTTTCCTTATGTATTTGGGTGCTCCTATGTTGGATGCATATATATTTACAATGTTTATGTCTTCTTGGTGGATTCTTCACTTGAGTATTATGAAGTGACCTTCCAGGCCTCTTTTTATGGCTCTTTTTTTGAAATCTATTTTGTCTGATATGAGTATTGTTACCCTGGCTTTTTTTTTTTTTCCTGTCTATTTGCTTGGAATATTTGTTTCTAGTCCTTCACTTTCTGTGTGTGTAGGTGTTTTGTTCTGAGGTGGGTCTCTTGTAGGCAGCATACGTGTGGGCATGATTTCTTCTCTGTTCAGCTATTCTATGTCTTTTAATTGGGGCATTTATTCCATTTCCATTTAAGGTTACTATTGATAACGTATTATTCATTGCCATTTTTTTCATACCTGTGTTCCTCTCTCCCTCACTGTTTTTCTTCCTGTTCTTAAAACATACCCCTAGCATCTCTTGCAGAGCTGGTTTGGAAGAGGTATATCCTTTGAGGCTTCTTTCGTCCTGGAAGCTCTTTATTTGGCCTTCTGTTTTAATTGAGAGCCTTACTGGATAGAGTAGTCTTGGGTGGAGGCCCTTGGTTTTCATTACTTGGAATATTTCTTGCCATTCCCTTCTTGCTTAGACCGTTTCCATTGAGAAGTCAGCCACTGGTCTTATTGGGTTCCCTTGTATGTTACTTCCTGTTTCTCCCTTGCAGCCTTTAAGATTCTCTCTTTGTCTTGGAAGTTTGCCATTTTTCATATGATGTGTCTTGAAATGATCCTCTTTGAGTTACCCTTGATTGGGACTCTCTGTGTTTCCTAGATTTGTGTGACTTTTTCTCCCATCAAATTAGGGAAGTTTTCCATCATTACTTTTTCAAACTGGTTTTCTATCCTTTGCTCTTCTTCTCCTTCTAGTATCCCTATTATACAGATATTATTACCTTTAATGTTGTCATGCATTTCCCTTAACAGCTTTTTGTTCTTTTTGAGTCTCTTTTCCTTTCTTACTCTTTATGGGCATTTCTTTCTACATTGTCCTCCAGTTCACTGACCCAATCCTCTACTTCATCGAGCCTTCTTTTGATTCCTTCTACTGTGTTCTTCAGTTCAGAAATTGTATTTTTAATTCCCTCTTGGCCCTTGTGATAGTTCCTATTTACTTTTTGATGTTTTTATAATTTACAGTGAGTTCATTGGAGTTTCCCTGTAGTTTTTGGTAATTCTCTGTGAGCCGATTGAGCTTCCTGATAACCATTACTTTGAACTCAATATCTGATAATTGACTTGCCTCTCTGTTTTAGTTTGCATTCTTTCTGAGGTTTCCTCCTTTCCTTTCATTTGGGGATTGTTTCTTTGTCTTCCCATTGTTTGTGAGACTCTTCTTTTTAGCCTCTATATCTTAAATTGTTCTATTCTGACTTCCTGGGTTTATAGTGTGAAATTCTAGAGTAGAAGACCTGTGAGATTCAGTGGTTCAGTCTCCTTGGTCTCCTGAGCTCACTGTCCTTGGGCTGTTGTTTATGTTGGCTCTATGTTTATCTTTGGGTTTTGATTGTTGTTGGGTCTTTCTTTGGTGGATCCTTCCCTCCAGCTGGTTAACTGAGGGTCACTCCATCCACCACATCTTGTATTCTCTTTTGCAGGTGTGGACAGGTTTTGTTGAAGCTGGTTCTTCTTTCTGTACAAGGTTTTGAGGCTTCTCTCTTGCTATTGTTCAGTTGTTTATTCTGGGTAATTTCTCCACTATTTAGTTATATTTCCAGGTCAGTCCTGGGTGGAGGTTAGTGTGGCTTCCACTCCATCCTTCACCTTCTTCTGTTGTTATCTCTTGTTGGTTCCTTTGTTGGTGGGTTTCCTCTTCTAGCAGATATACTGGTGTTCACAGCTCCTACCTACTATGTTCTCTGGAGTAGCAAAGTGAAATTTGTCTCACTGTCTCAGTTGTTAGGATGACCCCTCTTTGGTCTAACTATGGTCCTTCCACAGCTCCAGGTTTTATTGTCTCATGTCTGATTTTTCAGTGTCCTCTACAGTTTTGGCCTCCAATCTTCATATATGCTGGGATTCCATTGGCTGTTCACTCTGTTCCTCAGAAGATTCACTAGGTGCTCCACCAATGCACAGGAGAAGTGGACTCTGCTCCCACCTATCTCACCACTATCTTCCCAAAAGGGAACTGAGCATTTTAAATATGTGCATTTTATTGTATGTCCATTACATCTCAATAAAAGTATTTTTTTAAAATACAGTGGTAGGATAGAGCGTCTCATGGCTACTTTCAATTAGTAATCAGGGAAGTAATCTCTGAGGAGGTGAGGTTAAGCTGAGCTCAAACTGATGAGAAGCAGCTAACTGGAGGTGTGGGAAAAGCACTGCAGAGGAAACAACATGTGTATAGGCCCCAGGAAGTGAGAAGGAGACTGAAATATCTGTTGTACAGAATGTTTCACTGTTGGGAGAAGGAGTGCAAAGTGGGTTCAGAGAGTCAGGCAGATCCTACATTAGGGAGAGCTTTGTAGGCCAGGCAAGGAGTTTGGGTTTTGTTTTAAATAAATGAGAAGTTATTGGATAGATCCTAAACAAAGGAGTGACATGCTCTGATCCTTAAAATTCTAAATCATTTTCTTTTGTACAATGGGCATGTTTCACCTATTAAAAATTACACACACACACACACACACACTCACTTGTCCTGTATAAGGAGAATAAACTGTATAGGAGACTGTTCTGTGTGGCATGGGCCCAGCTCCCACTCAGAGATGCATAGGACCCACACCCACGGATAGGTTCTCCCATGAGGAATTAGGCCTAGACTGCTATGAGACTTGCTTTTGCTAAAACTCCCTCACCCTGAATTGAGGCAGCAAACATTTACTTCAAAGTAACTTCCTAAAATCCATACTAAACCTTTGAAGGATGAGTGTAATCAGATCAACCACTTTTGCCTTTTCATTTGCAAATATCCCTCTTCTGTGATGTGATTAGTGGCATCCTCTCCTTTGTTTTCTGTAAAAGGTAACTACCTAAAGTGAACCTGTGCATAGTTAATGAGGACCTTCACGTACTGTGCCCAGAAAGACGATAAAAGCTCATCGAAGCAAGGGTTGAGGTTTTTGGCTCCTCTTGAGAATGAAGCTGCCTGCCCTTTTTCTCCACAGGATTCAGTAGTCCATGTGAATTTCTTTTGTCTCAACTACAACACCGTGGAACCCACAAGCCAGGTCTGTGACAAAACTGCAAATGGAAGCCCCATTAAAAAGCAATTGCAGCCACCAGGTAAGAGGAGAATTCTCAGACCAGGATAGTAGACATGCAGGAAGAGAGGCTGCCTCTGGAATTTGGGGATTGAGTCTAGAGCACATTTTGGTAGGTATGGGATATTCTGGTTCCTGCTGAAGTGTAAGCAGCTGGCCTTCAGGACATGGTGGCTCTCTGATCTCCACCTCTCAACTATCCTCTTCCCTGGGCAGCCTAGGGTATCCAGTACAAATATTGACATTAATCTGGCTCATCTGACTATGGTTGGTTATGTGTCTGCCTCCCTCTCTTGTCAAAAACCTCTTCTTTTTACTCTAGCACCTAGTACAGTGCCTGGCATTAAACAAGCATAACTGTTTGATAAATAAATAAATAAATAAATAAATAAATAAATAAATAAATAAAATGAATGGCTAATTCTCTAATTAATTGATGAAAATGAAGCAAGAAAAACATTTTTAGGCCTTCCCCTCTACCCCTTGCTCCACTGCATCCCCAGATACAACTCCCTAACATCAGCAGCCTTCTTGGTCTTATCATCCAAAAAGGGCAATCTCACAGCCAGGCAGCCAGGCAGCCATTGCTGGCTCCTCTACCAGCAGCAGGGCCTGCTGACGACCTAGGAGCTGCCTAAGGTTTATTATACTATGGCAAAAGCAGCTCCTGAGACTGGCTTAACATGCTGGTGCTGAGGCTGGATTTAGCTTTGAATGCCAGAAATTTGATAGAGTGCTGTCCAAGGGGATATCTCAGAATGATGAGGAGAAGGGAGGACTAGGGGAGGCTTTTGAAGATTCTCTTCTTTTCCTGGGAGCCCAGTATCTGGTTTCCTTCTGGGGCATCCTGGACTGTGGGCCCTGAGCCCTGCTTCCCCTGTCCCACAGGAGGTGTTGGGGACATTAAGAGGGAACAGAGGATAGGGAAGACTCCTTGAGCCCTAGTCATTGATTTTCTTATTAATTCAAGCATTTTATGAACATTTTAAAATATCACCAATGTCCTGAGGTGACTAAGACATTGTCTCAACACTCAGTTGCTCACTGTCAAGAGTCAGAGAGAAATATAAACAGATAATAATTACAATGGAGATGTATGCCCCATTACGTGGCATTTCACAGGAAAAGAGGCCAGAGGAGGCCTTACAATGAGGCAGATCTTGAGAGGAGACATGAAAGATGAGTAGAATCTTTCTACATGAAGAAGTAACAGTCAGTCCTATAAGAAAGGGGTCAGCATGCACTAAGGTCCAAGATGAGAGCAAGGTCCACAGTGTGTCTTGGGCTGCACTGGTTCACACAGCCAGGACACAGCCTTAGCATCAGGACTAGGATGAAACAGGGTACAGAGGGCAGCAAGACTGAACCATGATGAGCCAATGTGGTCCTATTAGCAATAGGGAGCTACTAAATGATGCAGAGCAGGGAGAAGACACAGTCAGCACTTAGGGTGTCAGCAGCCTAATGGATGCAATGGGGTAGGGTGGGGGGGGTAAGGTTGCAGGCAGTCAGAGCCCTGGGAAGACTAGAGTGTGGGTGAGCAAAGAGGAGGTGTGGGGTAATGGACCTGGAAAGGCTCAGCCCAGACCCTGAAGGGATAGTTAGGAAGGCTTTGGCAGGAGAGGGATGGACACAGCTCAGCCCCTATGCTCTGGAGCCCAGTTCTATCCCCCTACCTCTGACTCTTCATGCTGGGTACACCACAGAATCACATGCTCCCCTCCAAAAACATGTTCTTCTTTTGGAAAGTAGACATGTAACCTTTCTGTTAACACTTGCTACCCAGTCAGCCATCCTGAACAAAATGATTTGTACAAAGGGGATGGGGGAGAGCTACATAGATAAAACTGAAGATGAACAAGGCAGGAAGGGTACCCTCCTAACATGTCTTCTCATTTTGGGAAGCAAGGCCCAAGGTTTTTCTCCTGTGCACTCTACTCTTGCACCTAGGCTCTGCTGAACACCCACTCTGTGCTAAGGGTTACCTACTAATGGATCCTTAAAGCCTGAACTCTCCCTATCAAACCAGAAAACAGGAACCTGACCCTCTGGGAAGGCCAGATGGAACTGTTGAGGGGTCAAAGCTTTCTGCCCCCAGTTTAACACTGAGTTCCTAGAAATTGGTACCTCCTGTAGGCTGGGAATCCAGGAGATCCCAACTCTGTCCCCAAGGGTAGTGTCCCTATCTCCCTCAGTTGTTGAACAGTCAGTTGATTGAGCCTGGAAATACAGCCCCAGAAATCAGAAGCCTTTTGCTCCATTCTCTCTCCATTCCCTCTCCATTCCCTTCAGTCTCCTCCCCACCCTGGCCCTCAGCTGACACACAGCAGCAGCTAATCACACCCCAGTCATGCATGCTTAATTAAGCTCCAGTTATCCACAGCTTCTTAGCAAGAGGAAAGGATAGGACTCTAGTCACATTCCAGACCAGAGGGGACTGGGCCACATGTGGGATATAGATGACAGTAAGGCATTCACTGGGAACCTGCAGTAGAAATGGTGATAATAATCACATAAATAATAATAATAAAATAGTGCAGATTTACAGAGCACCTACTGTATGCCAGGCATAGCTTTAGCACTTTCTGTGTATTAACTTAAACCTCCTCAAAGCAAACTGGTGACATAGGTACTATTATTATCTCCACTTTACAGGCAAAGAGATTAAGACTTAGAGAAGCCATATGACTTGCTCGAAATCACACAGATAGTAAGTAACAGATTTTAAAGGATTCTTCCTGTGTTCCATGGCCCCAGTGGTGGATGTGTTTTGGAAAAGGAAGGGCAGCTGTGTCCAGAGCTCTGGTCCAACTGCCTAGTGGTCTGGGCTCCTCCAGAGAGTAAAGCCATCTCAAGTCACACCCAGGGATACAATTCCATTTTTAATTTAACTCATATTTATCATACATCTGCCATGTGCCAGGCCTTGGAAACATGAATTGAAAGTCCCTCCCTTAGAGAGCTCAAAGACCAGCATGAGTCAACATGTTCACTGTGAAAACAGTGCTATAAATGTAGCAATAAACACATCCTGGTGTCAGGCTGGGGCAGGTGGAGAAGATGATCATTTATTACACACATTCTAGGAGCTCCTACCCTTTGTAACAGCATGGATGGAACTGGAGAGCATTATGCTAAGTGAAATAGGCCATGTGGTGAAAGACAAATACCATATGATCTCTTAAGTGGAACCTAATCAACAAAACAAACAAGCAAGTGAAATATAAACAGAGACATTGAAATTAAGAACAATGTGACAGTAACCAGAGGGGAGGTGGGAGGCGATAATGGGGGGAAATGAGGGAAGGGTTTTCAGGAACAACTATAAAAGACTCATGGACAAAACCAAAGGGGGAGGGGTGGAAATAGGGGAGGGAGGTGGGAATGGCTAGGGTGGGGGGGTAAATGCAGACAACTGTACTTGAACAACAATAAAACAATATTTTTAATTTTTTTCCATTTATTTTTTTTATTTTAATTGTTGTTCTTATACAGTTTTCTGTCTTCTACTCCCATCCCAGCCCACCACACGAGCCCTCCCCAGCTCCCTCCAATTTCCACCCACCCTAGCTTTTGTCCATGTGTCTTTCATTCTTGTTGCTCTAAATCCTTCCCCTTTTCCCTTGAAATTCCTATCCCTCTCCTCTCTTGTTCTCAATTTCAGTGTCTTTGGTTATATTATGCTTCTTTGTTTGTTCTGTTGATTAGGTTCCTATTAAAGGTGAGATCATATGGTATTTGTCTTT
>PVKU01015334.1:0-18744 GCA_004027475.1 Anoura caudifer | reverse complement strand
CACCAACTTACACCATACACAAAAATAAATTCAAGGTGGATAAAAGATTTAAATATAAGCCATGACACCATTAAAGTCCTAGAGGAGAACATAGGCAGGAAAATCTCAGATATTTCATGCAGCAACATTTTTACTGATATGTCCCCTAAAGCAAGGGACATAAAGGAAAGAATAAACAAATGGGATCTCATCAAAATAAGAAGCTTCTGCATGGCTAAAGAAAACAGTATTAAAATAAAAAGAGAACCAACTGTATGGGAAAACATATTTTGCAATGATACCTCAGAGTAGGGTTTAATCTCCAAAATATTTAAAGAACTTACACAACTCCACTCTAAGAAGACAAGCAACCCAATTAAAAAATGGGCAAAGGACTTGAACAGACACTTCTCCAAGGAGGACATACAGAGGGTCCAGAGACACATGAGAAGATGCTCAATATTGCTAGGTATCAGAAAGATGCAAATTAAAATCACAATGAGATACCACTTCACACCTGTCAGAATGGCCATCATAAATAAAGCAACAAACAAGTGTTGGAGAGGTTGTGGAGAAAAGGGGACCCTAGTGCACTCTTGGTCGGATTGCAGACTGGTACAACCACTATGGAAAGCAGTATGGAATTTTCTAAGAAAACAAAAAATGGATCTACCTTTGACTCAGCAATTCCACTGCTAGGATTATATCCTAAGAACCCTGAAACACCAATCCAAAAGAACCTATTCACCCCAATGTTCATAGCAGCACAATTTACAATAGCTAAGTGTTGGAAGCAACCTAGGTGCCCATCAGTAAATGAATGGATCAAAAAACTATGGTATATTTACACCATGGAATTCTACGCAGCAGAAAGAAAAAAGGAGCTCCTACCCTTTGCAACAGCATGGATGGAACTGGAGAGCATTATGCTAAGCGCAATAAGCCAGGTGGTGAAAGACAAATACCATATGATCTCACCTTTAACAGGAACCTAATCAACAAAACAAACAAACAAACAAGCATAATATAACCAAAGACACTAAAATTGAGAACAGGCTGACAGTCACCAGAGGGGAGACGGGAGGGAATTTCAGGGGAAATGGGGAAGGGTTTGGAGCAACAAGTATGAAAGACACATGGACAACAACTGGGGGGGTGGATATGGGAGGGAGGTGGGGAGGGTTGGAGTGGTGGGCTGGGATGGGAGTAAAAGACAGGAAACTGTACAAGAACAACAATTAAAATTAAAAAAATTAAAAAATTAAAAAAGAAAATCAGATATTAATTTTTTAAATATTGATGTCATATGTGGCTTCCAGAAAGAGAGAAAGAGGGAGAAGGAAAGTTGGGAAGAGGGAGAAAAATTGAATGCAGTACTGGCAAGATGCTTTTGTTGTCTATGAGCTAATATTAGCAACAATTATTTTCAATGGTGGTGTTATCACAAAGTCATTCTAAAACAGAGCTGGTGGAATGTCACCTGTGGGGGTTAAAAAATATTAATACTTTTCCTCTTACCTTCTAAGTTCTTCTGGCTAGGTTAATAACCAAATTAAGAGACAACTTAACAGGAGAAAATCAAAGATTAATGCATACATATGGGAACTACACATAGGCAGTGAGGGAATATTTGGTATATAAGACATTTTTGGACAAAAGAGAAGTTGGGGAAATGGGGTATTAAATTTCAGAAATGAGACTGGGCAATTTACATGGAGTTGAGGAAGAGGGGAATATACAAGGGGAGACTCCCCACCCCTGAAAAGCATAATTATCTTCTGGAGGGTGGGCCTCTTGTAATACAGGCTACCCCACCTAGGTGAGTGTTCTAGGAACCCATCTGTATCAGTGTGACAGCTGGCATTGTTGTGAGAGGCTGCATTTGGCTTCAGTGATTTCTTTTGGAAGATTCAACTCATTTGCCCATTTCATGATGGGTGATTTCTGAGAGCCCCTGTCCACATTGTTTGAGTGTTCAGCAGTCTTTGATCAAAAAACAACATGACTGCTATGCCCCACCCTCCCTATTTACCCGATCTCAACTCAAGCAAATTTTTTTTCTCCACATGAAAAAAGTCCTCAAAGGCAAATGTTTTGCTGATGTTGAAGAGGTGAAACAAAAAAACAAACAAACAAAAAAAGTAACAGAAGAAGCACTAAAAGTCATCAAAATGGACAAGTTCAAAAACTGTCTTGAGCAGTGGAAAAAAAATCTCGATAGGTGTATTGCATCAAATGGAGAGTACTTTGAAAGTGATTGAAGTTTAAATATGTAAGAACAAATACATAATTTTTAATAAATAAATTCCCCCCCCCCATTTAGGTCCCCCTTCATACATAGCAGAAAAATTCTTGCCAGGCCACTCAGAAACAATGGGACACAGTAGGTATCTAGCTAATAGGCCCCTACCCAAAGTCCTCTTTTCTACCATACTTAATTCAAATTAGGCTAAGGGGAACATCCTAAAATCTCCTTCCTGAAGCATGTTTCCCTGTCTGAATCTCTTCAGAAGCAGAAAGGGTAGGAGGCACATCAGTCTTTCTAAGTCTTGTTTTCTAATAAACAGCTTAAAGGTACTGAATGCTCCCCTCTGTTGAGACTCAGTGCAGCAAAAATGACACTATTTTCAGCTCCCCAAAATCTGAGCCAGCATGCAAGCCTTGTCACCTAGCCAGTGCCTCCCAAACCCTTTGGGACAGTCAGGGCAGAGGCTAGGATACCCTGGGATAGAAGGCCACTGTAATGACTCTCTCCCACCACTCTGATCACCCACCCCAGGTCCTGCTCTCCCAAATCTTCATGGGTGAGATAATGCCATTATAATCCCATGGGTATTTTCCGTTCTCAAAAAGAAAAGATGGAGGCGAGGAGAGAATATAGAAAAAAAATCTTCCTTTCATGAAAGAGAAAAAATAAAATGGAAAAAAGGAAGAAAAGAATTTAAAAGGGTAGGGGATGACCCTCCAGTTGCTTTTCCATAGTCAAACCAAACAAAGGGATTTGGATGCCCAGGGATGGAGCTAAGGGGACAGACAGGCAGAAGATGAAAAATGCCAGAGGTTAAGAAATGAACAAGAAGTGAGGAAACAAGCATGGGGTACATATTTATATTTATATTTATATTTATATTTATATTTATATTTATATAATATACACACGGAGTCTGGATTTAACAGTGTTATCAAACATAAAGAGTTTGTACACCCAGCACTAGCAGGGCCAAACACTAAATACAGAGAACTAGAGTGGAGAAATATTATTCTAATATTATTAATATTATAAAATATATAAATATTATTCTATCATAAATGGTACCACCAAGGAGAATGAGAATTTAAGGCTCAAAAGCCTGAACTTTTTGATGGTGTGTAGGTTACAGATTATATAGGGAAAAACCACAAGATACCATGGGTCACAGGTGGCAAACACAAGGCCTGTGGCCGACCCTGGCCCTCTGCCTTGTTTTATCCCACCCAATACCTTCTTTCTACCTGATGGCAGCGCCGAGCTCTCACTTAAGGAATAGTTACATTTATACAGTCCTAGATTACATTTGGCCCTTTAAAGGCAACTGTGAGGCTGATATGGCCCCCAGTGAAAATGAATTTGACACCCCTGCCATGGGTTATGGAATTCAGGATTGTGCTGGGAGCTGATTGATTGGAGGTTAGGTAAGGATAATAATTGTACTTACCAACTCTACCTTTAATTTGCTAATTGTTCTAAATTAAGAGCAAACATTCTGGTAAATCTGAACAGGCATTCTCAACCCATCACACAATATTACAGAATATCCCCTATTACCCAGCACTTACTGAGGCAGGTTAGTAAGAAGCTAGGAAAGTTCCTTGGCAAGTGAAATAAGGAAACTGAGACAGATATCTGAACAAACTGGCTGAGCAATTTACAGCCAGATACAGGAGGTCACTGGGGCAGAAAGCCCCAGGAGCCTAGCAACAGGCAAAACTGGCACCAGACCTTGCCCCCAGGATTGTTTTTCCTTTCCTGGCATATTGCTGTCCATGTGGTTTAGGCCCCCTGACCTTTCCTCCCTAGAGATATCATCTAGGACTCAGTGGTATTTCAGCTCCAGGACCAGAAAAGCAAAGCCAGGCAGGCAACAACAATGCCAAGACCAACTGTGATAACTAATGACCTCTGGTGGTGACCAATCAGTGGAGATCCTGCCCTGAAAGGGCACACCTGGAAAAGCTGATGAATATTCTATGGAGATCTTCCCTAAATTCCCAGTCTTTAAAAGTCCTTATAACAAAGGATCCCAGGCTAACTCTCCCGCTCTCCCTCCTGGGAGCATGCCTATGCTTTTCACTGCCCCTTCTTCTTCCCCTCACAGGCACGTATCTCCTAAACTTCAAGGGACCCCAAGAGACTTGCAGCTGGAGAAGAATGGGCAGCAGTAGCTCATCCCTGTCTAACTGGTGAACCTGTCTGCAAAGGCCCCCCTTTTTCTGACTTTGCAGTGAACTGACAGCAGCCCCGCCGTGCCTCACTTCTTTCCTATAACATTTCTGGAGAGCCAAAGCAGAGCACTACCTAGGTTCTCTCCCATTCCTTCTTCTACCTTAAGCCCTTTCTTGTTTCACTGTCCCCAGCTTTAATAAATGTACTCTCAAAATCACCTACACAAAGTCAAGAACCCATACACTATAGGCCAGCCCAAGGCAGACCTGTCTGCTTCCAGCTTATCCCTTTCCCCTGACATCAGTACATCACAAGCTTCTTTCAAATAACTCTACTCTGTGAGGGAGGCAGAAGTGATTATATGTGCCTATTAGATGATTTTACCTGGCAGACCCAAGATGCAAAATGAGGGCTTCAGATGAAGTTACAGGGTTGTTTCGACCCCTCCCAGCTGCCATATATTCTCTCCAGAAAACCTACAGGCCCACACTGAGTTTCTTTCAGGGGGCTGCTTTCACCTTTTTTCTTCTTTTCACTCTTTAAATCTCCTTGGGAATCAAATGCAAGTGAGAGCATAGGGCCTCCAACCACCCCTATCTCTGCTTTGTCATCCCTTCTCCTCCACCTTCCAGGAAGGAGGCCTGCCTGGCAGGCAGAGCTGCTGCAAAGATGCATAGAAAAGGGGAGATTCCCAGAAGAGAAATGCATTCCAGGGATTGTAACTTGTTTCCTGAGGGTAGGAAAGAAAATGGCAGCAGCTTTGGTTTTGTTATTTGGCCCTCCCCCTCTCTGCCCCTGGACCACCTAGCTCAGATGGATGGGATGGGTTCTGCTCCTGAGAGTGCCTGACCACCCACGATGTATATTGAACCAAACCAGAACCAGGAACATTTTCATGAAGCCTCATGTGATTCTTCTTAATAATGTTGATGTGCCTTTAAAGGCACAAGTAATCTAGAGAGGTTTGATAAAAAAGAGAAGGAAGCTGGATTTGGCTAATTATCTGCTCAGATTCTTTCCCTGTAAAATAGAGGATTTAATTAGTTAAATGATTCTTGCACAGATGTTGAAAATAAGACTATGTGGCATTAAATACTCATTTAGGACATTGTTTGAAATGGGCGCATAGTAGTTGATGTTATAGAATATCTATATTATTATTCATTCTACTTTTGTTAAACTTTTTTCCAGTTTTTACTGTTATAAACATAGTTCTTTTATGCATATTCTTAAATATTTGACCACATGTGACAAATATTTTTATTTTTTATTCCAGTATAATAATAGGCACAAGATGGCATTTCACTATTTTATGTGTGTTTCTTTTTAAATTTAGAATGGTTTTTAGACATATTTATTGCCCATTTATAGGAACACTTTCATTTTGCTCTGTACAATTCATCATTATCTAAATTTATTAATTTCTCTGCCATTATAAATCCTCTCACTACCCACCCCTTCCCACCCACCCCAGTTTGGCATTTGCCTTTCACATTTTGTCTATGGTAACTTTCTTTCCTGTATTAATGGCAGAACAGTCTCTTTTCTCTTTTGTGCTTATTTTTATGCTTGAAACTGCTGTCTTAGCTTAAGTGGGCACTCAAAGTTGTTATCAAACCGGGGGTCTGGTCCTGAGTGTATCTGCCTAGGGCCAGCTGTAGTGTGTGGGTTCTTGACCTGGTGTAGGAAAGATTTTACAACACAAGTCCAGGTGACTATGAGGACACATTTATTAAACTTGGGGACAGTGAAACAAGGAAGAGCTTAGCATAGAAGAAGCAACAAGAGAGCCTAGGTTGAACTGCCTTAGCTTACTGGGAAATCAGAGAAATGCGGGCTTTGGGGACAGGATAAGGGGATTAGCTTGGGACAAGCTGCCACTGTCCATTGCCTTAGAGTTTAGGAGATGTGTGCCTGTCAAGAAAGCAGGGGAAGAAGGAGGGAAAGAGAATGGCTTGAGCTGCTCCCCAGAGGAAGAGTGCTTGCTCTGGGTCTTTTGTCTTGAGGCTTTTCTCTCTTGCAGGTAGGAATCTTAGAGGATGTCTCAGGGGAGGGTTTCAGTAGAATATTCACCAGCTCTCCTGGTGTGCTCTTTCAGAGTCATGGTCTCCACTGATTGGTCAGTAAAAGGGCAGGGTCTTAGTAGATTCCGGCATTGTTTACCTGGTTTTGCTGCTTTTCTGGGCCTGGAGCTGAAATATAACTAGGCCTAGACGTTATCTCCATGGAGGAAAGGCCAGAGGAAGAAAAGTTACCCTGGGGGTGAGGTCCTTGTTTTCCCAGTTTTGTCCCCTGCCAGGCAGCAGAGCTTTCTGTTCTGGTGACCATGTGCACCTGGCTGTAAATTGCATGGCTATTGTGTTCAGCCATTTGTCTGTTTCTCTATTCCATTTGCCAAGGAATTTTCCTAGCTTCTTACTATCTTATCTCAATATTCCACCCTGTAATTACGAAAACTAAGGTCTAAGAGAAAACATTGCCCAGGCCCTACATTTAGAAAGTATGGGGGCTGCAACTCAACCCCACCCCAATCCTACCTCAGGCTCCACCTTCTGCCCCTCAGGTGTACTCTGATCAGCTGCCTGGCAGACAGCACAGATGAGCCTGGGAGAGGAGGGAGGAAGCTGACCAGAAAGTTGCTAGTATGAGAAGACCAGGGGCACAGAACCTTGGTGAGTCTCCCTTCATGGCATATCCCAAAGCGTTTCCTACAAAATACCAATTCCCTAGAGAACTTCCCTGTGATGAACACAAATTTCCTGCAAGGAATATAAAAAAAAATAAAGAAAGAAAGCAATAAACAGCTTTTTTTAGTTCTTTTGGTTCTGCAAGAAGCTTGAAAATGCTAAGGTCTTATTTCAGAGAAAAAAATATTACTTGCTAAGCACCTTAGTGCAGGCAAATTCTGTTCCCCTTGTATGGTAGGTGGTTGGTGAACCAGTCAATGTCTTCTCTCTAGTCTCTACCACAATCTGGTATGTGTGAGGGCCAATTCATACTTTTGAATCTATTCCAATATGGATTTCACATGTTGTAAGGTGTCTTAGAGGTAGAAAAACTGAGTCGGATGGGAAACCTTGCCATTGCCCCTTAGGTCAACATTCAGTCTTTATTCTGCTCTACCTGAACAGGACAGTCATAGTGTACCCTGCCACACAGCCCTGCCCACCTCCCTCCCAGCCCTTGGAAATCCAGAACATCCTCTTATGAACAGAAACATGAGAATTACTCCCCTACACAGTAGA
Source organism: Anoura caudifer (assembly GCA_004027475.1). NCBI lineage: Eukaryota > Metazoa > Chordata > Mammalia > Chiroptera > Phyllostomidae > Anoura > Anoura caudifer. The sequence continues at coordinate 11,097 of PVKU01015334.1, read as the reverse complement.
GACTGTCATCTGGGAAAGGGAAAGAAAGGGGTGTGGAATGCCCCAGGATTGTAAGCTAGAAAATTGTATACTAACAACTAAGTGGTTTGGATCAAAACCTGTGGTGCAATGTAGAACTGATTTTAGACTTTTCAGGCTATGAGGCAGGGGCCAGGGGCCAGGAGGCCTCCCTGACAATGGGGGACAAGCAGGTGGATGAGGTAGCACCCAGAGGCTCCTGCATCATTATTTACTAGCCCTGACAGTTGGTGAATGCACTGGTCCTTTCTTCACAGGATGGTCAGGGAGAAAGGAAGGTGAAATGTAACTGATACCACTTTTACCTATAGGCAGCCTGGCCTCAGCTCCTGGTTTTTCTTAAATTCAGACTGTGCAGGCAAAAGTCCCTCGGATTTCATCTCTGACTTACACCAGATCCTTGTGTATAAATTGGGCAAAGCGCACTTTTGCTTCTCTGTAACCTCAAAGGTATCGTCTCTTCAGTGAATGAAAGGGGTCTTTATGATTTCCCATGAGAGATCACCATCAGTCCTCCTAGCCAGGAAGACTGCCTCAAAGGGGGCATGCTCCCCACCCTGTCCCCTGCCCTTCTCTCTGCATGAATGGGTGGTATTGGACAGGCCTCACCAGACCTGACCTGGAGAGAAGAGATATGTTTCCTTCACTATTCCAATCTCTCTCCTCAGGCCTGTTCATTTCCCACCTGGGTTTGCATCAGACCCTGCAGGGTGAGTTGGGAAAAGAGTGCTGGTTTTCAGGAAGCTTCCCAGCAGCAGGCAGGATCTCAGCATTCAGAAAAAAGCCACATGTGGTTGGACATAGGGAGAGACAGGAAGAAGTTGTCTGGGAGCACTGTGAAGGCCAGGCCAAGGGCAGTGGCCACCCTATACACAAAGAGGGAGGGTTCATTTGAGGTGCATAGAAATGACTGAGGTCTGAATGTCACATTTTATTGATTGCCCCAAATATAGTTGCACGCAGCAGCCCTTCACCCTGACCCTCTAACCCTTTCTCTCCAAAACGTTATAGAATATTGTATGTGCTTCAGGTACACAAGTCAATAAAAGGAAGGACAGAGATTTTTTAAATCCCCTTTCTCCTATCTAAAGAAATCCCTTAGGTCCTCTGCACCTGAGCAGATGTCTAGGAGACCTCTTCATGCCACAGTTCAGAAGTTTCACATCCCTTTTCCAATTTTGCATAGTATTACATATACAGAGGAACCACAGCTGATTTACCATCTCCAATGACCTCACACTTACTTGGGTCATTTCCACAGTTTGCTGTGGTGGTGGCTTCAAGTGCTGCTCCGGAAGCTGTAGTGGATGGGGGCCCCAGGACCTCCCACAAAGGTCCTGACTTTGAAGGGAGGGAAGGAAACTGCTCCTGATACCCATCAGGCAGCTCCGCTGGCTTGATATGAGGACCGAGAGGGCTTGGATCAGCAGGATCCAGCCAGTGTTCCTGGGCTGAAGGGGGTTGGGGTGGCGGTGGCTGCTCCCAGGCCCTAGGGTTCTGGGGCAGCAACTCCTGGGGCACCCTTCCTGGCTTCAAAGCAGGTGGAGGCTGCCAGCAACCCCATGGCAGCTGTTCACCAGAGGGAGGGTGCTGTTCCCACTCTTGCAGGGCCCAGTCCTCATGGGTCATGAGTGGTCTTGGATGCCCCAGATGAGTCTCTGTGCCACCAGCTTCCTGCTGTGGGAAGGGCTGTTGGGGAGCAGGAAGTAGACCATCCAAAGCTGCAAAGCTGAAGCCTGAAGACAGAGAGCAATGGAAATCTCTAGAAGGTTTCCCCAGTGCCCTCGCTGGAGTCTCCGGGCTAGAAGAGATCACATTCATACCCAAGACACCAGAATTCCCTGATAGGACTGCTTGACCAGGACCTCCCAACTCCCAGGAGAATGGGCTGGTGTAATTCTGGAGAGTTACGTTGGAGTCACTTGTGGGGAGAAGGCGGTGGTGGCTAGAGTAGCGGGGGGCACAGAATCTACCCTGATGAGATCCTGGAACTGGATTGTCTGCCTCCCCACTGAGCCTCCTTTGAGTTTTCTTTGATATTCTAGTTCTCTGGTTCTGAAACCAGACCTGGGGATAGAGAAAGACAAAGGAAGAGAGAAAAGATATTTTCTACTTAATTTAAACCCAGTACCAAAATTATCACCAAGTAGTATGTGACCTGAGGATAAACAGTTATCAAATAAAACTTCTACTAAAGCTAAAAATAAAAGTAAAATCCTTGGCTCATTCAAACCACTCATAGTATGGCCTAACCTACTTTCTGGGCAAATCTCCCCAAAGCACCCACCTTGTACCCACAAGGGCACACACCAGCACTGTCCCCTCACCCCCTGCCCTTGCAATGGCCTTCCAACTCAAGACTAACTGCTAAGTATGCTTCCCAAACCAATACCTAGGATGCCCTTCTGGCTGGTCCTTCTGGTTGGTAACACCAGAGTCCCCAGAATGCCCCAGCATACCTGGAGCCCACCACAGCCTCCCTCAGGGCAAGCCTAGATCTGTGGCTTCCAGCCCCACCTGCAGGACCCAGTACCCAGTAGGGTATTGGGTGCTGGCTAGTCACCAGAGTCAGTCCCACTTTCCTCCCTGAGGGCCTTTGCAAAAGCTAATCCGACCTTCCAGCAGCAAACATTCCCAGATCCTCTGGGCCTAACAGCTTCTGCCTCCCTGGTGACTCCCAGCTAGCCAGTGGACTTCAGGGTTTCCCATCTTGGTTCTGGGAGCTGTGAGCTATAACCATGCATGGGTTACTGAATGTTCAAAGCCAGCTCTTTTGTCTGGTCTTTTAGTAGTTAACTATCCCTGAGAGTTGTGAAGTCCTGACAGGCTGCCTATCCATCTCTAGAGAAAAGTTCCCTGGCCAGCTGGTAAAATCTCAGGGTAGGCTTCCAATTATTACCCAAATTTCGCTGGCTTAAGGCTATCACTAAGCTTTTCAGTATCTCAGTTTACTTTGGAAAGTTTGGAAAGGTACAGGGGTGCCCTGTAGGAAAAATATAGAAATTCATTTGGAAAAATTCAGTTGAGGTTACCAACGCTTCCAAAAAGGGGAAGCCCCAAGGTCCTCATCATCCAGATTTATCTGCATGTACTGGGTGCTGCTGATACCCCTTCTCCCCTCTGGGCTGTGGTTTGCTTAATTATTTCTAGGGTTACATAAAGTTTTTTAAGGTAAAATTCTTAACAGAGCACTTGACACATAGCAAAACCCTCAATGGACGTTCATTCCTACTCCAGCAGCCCAACCTCTTCCACGACCTTCATCAAGCATCTCGAAGGGGGCTGGATAGGAAATGTTGAACCCTGAAGCAGGACCCTAAGATCTCAGACACGCTGCTACACTGGAGAAACACCTGGGGAGACTCTGAAACTTCCTGGCCTAGCTGGAACCCCAGACATTTAAGACCATAAAGTTCTCTGGGTGATAACAACAACATTCAGTCCAGGCCAAGGACATGTGTAGGACAGGGGGTCAGTATGTTGTAGTCACCTGGAGGTTTAAAAACTTCTATAGCCCGGGCCCCGTCCCAGAGTTCTGAATTAAAAGTTTTGGTATGGGATCCTGATAGGTCTGGATTAAAAAGCACTAACGACAGAGATTTCAATCCTAGCCACACATCAGAATCACTTGGAGGGCTTTTCAAGCAATATATGAATATTCCAGGCTCCACATTTCATTTTGGGCTGGGGATCTCAAACTCATCTCAGCAGGCTTCCTATAAGGCAGGACTTAGTCCCCTTCCTCCACCCATTCCAGTGGTAGGCCCTGTGGTAGGGGGTTGAGACACAGAGGACCAGATGATCATCTGGGGAGCCCTTCTGGGGATCCCTGTCAGGTTAAAACCATTCTCTTCACAAAATGACACTCAGATGTGATCTGCCTTTGCCCTTTTCACTCCCAGAGGCTGGACACCAAGGGCCATGGATGGAAGGCAAAGCAGCTCTGACATTAGTCTCCTGTGCTGGTGTTCTACTGCCATTCCTCTCACTAAATAAACTTTCTGGTTGTGAGAATATGAGTGTCTTCCTTAAGAAGCAGGTCAACATGTAATGTTTTGTTATGATTATATTTAAATTAAAACTTCTCAGTTTCAATTTCTAACATGGTAAATATTCGACAGGTATAACCCTCATAACCCAGTTAAACTCCACCCCTTGCCAGAGCTATAATCTAAACTACCAAATCTCTCTGCTCTTTATCTTCCCACCCCTGAGACTGAGATTAATGCCTCACAGGGGCATTGAGAGGATTAATTCAAAGGTTTTTTTAAAGCTTGTGGTTTAAACAGTCTCACAATCCTTGCTGGTTCCTCATTCCATCTCTCCCTCCCGAGGGAAGGAGCACAAATTTATACTTCACCTGGATTCTTGGCTCAGGAATCTGGATTTGTTTGGCTAGTTCCTCTCGGACAGTGATACCAGGGTATCGGTCCTTTTCAAAGGCCTCCATAAGAACCTTGAGTTGGTTTTCGTCGAACTTGGTCCTCTTGCGCCTCTGGACTCCTCGGGGTCCTGGGGCAGACACACACACAGCATAAGAGACATTAGTCTCAGGCCTCACGTTTAGGTTTATTGAAAATTGCTCCCTGTGCAGGGCGGTGTGGAGCCTGCAGCACCCCCTGGGAAGGAATCTGTTTGTAGGCAGAGACTCCCTTGGGCCCCTTTGCAGAGCTCTCTCTCTCTGCCCTCCTGAGATTTTGCTGCTGGAACCTAGTACTCTGCAGAACCAGCTCCCAGCTCCCCCTCATCTTCCAACAATTCTTGGGGTGGGGGGAGTTGCCATATAAACCAGAATCACAACTGAGGCGAATGTCCGGAGACTGCCACGGGCACAGCCAGGTCTGCCAAGACTCCATCAACACATCTCTAGTTGTTCTAGGACCAAAAGTCCACCAAAAACTGGATGCCAAAAACCAGAACATAAGGAAATTCCATGTGAAAAAAACCCTAACATTGGAGAATTTCTATACATTAACATATATTTTCCCTGTGACCCGGGGAAGCTTCCCAAACCTTCAATTCAGCTTTAGGACCTCTGAATCCATCAGAGGTGGGCTCACCACCGACTTGCTGATTCAGTTGAAAATGGAAATCCACAATGGAGAAAAAAGGGGAAAATACAAGGCCCGGTGAAGCTGGGTTTCCTTCCTCTCCCAGCCCTCCTCGGAGCTCCCAGAGGCTGCCTTATCCTGCAGAAGTAGATTTTCTACACTTTGAAAAAACAATGCAGCACCTACCTGGGCACCTACTGCCACCCTGAGCACATTCTCTAAGGCCACATTTTAATGTCTAGTTTGGTGCTTAGCCTCTCCCCTTTTTAGTGTAAAAGCCAAATGTCACAGTGAACAGTAAAACTCAAACCACACCTGGTGGGACCTGCCCTTCTGAACCCACAAGACATCTTCCAAGAGAGACTGCCCAGCTCCCGGGCCACCCCAGCGCCAGCAGCACCCTTAAGAGCTCACCGTAGGAGGACATGTCCGGACTGCATCCACCGACCAAGGGACCTGTGTGAGAACTGCCTGCCTCCCTGCTGGAGTCTGGTAGGGAAGTGCAGGGAGCCGCCCAGTTAAGCCCCTTTAAAGCACTTTGTAAGACCCAACCTAAAAGTAATCCGTCCTCCGGACCTGGTGCTGCGGTGAGCAGGGATGCGCTTCTGCTCTCTCTGGCCTCGCCCAGCTGGAAAGGTGAGCGCACTTACGTAAAGCCTCAAAAGACAGGACCCATTGGAGGAGGTGTAGACCACAGTCACCAATGGGAAGGTAGGTCCCAAATTATTACTGATTGAAATACAGGCCAGAGCAGCAAACTACCCAACAGGAAGGGGTCTGAGAGTCAATTTCTTAGTTTCTTAGTGGGTGACTACTGAATCCCTGCTTTTTTCTCTTCTTACCCTCCACAAAATGAGCTTTTACCAAGCAGCTGCCACATGCCTACCGAGCATATAAAAGATGGTGAGTCAAGACTTGGATTTATGCTAATGCCTATATCAGAGCCTCCATTTCTTAAATCTAGATGATCTGATCAACTCCTAGGGTTTTTTAGTAGCATGTAAACCCATGCAAATAAAAAGGACCCTGGATTGAGAACTGCCCTGGAGCTGCAGGTACTAGGAAAGGAAATAGTGAGTAGAGGCAGAGGGTGGAAAGCTTCTGTCAATTAGTTTATCTCACTTTGCAGATTAGCAGGGCAGGACTTTAGTTAAATCACATGCTTTTAAAAAATGTAAGTATAGTTGGTATATAGTATGTTAGTTTCAGGCGTACAATATAGTGACTTGACATTTAAATACTTTAAAATGTGATCACCACATTAAGTCCAGTAATTATCTGTCACCTTGTAAATTTACCACAACATTATTAATTATAATCCCGTTCACCTTTTTGCAGCCATCCCCCACTCCTGCCTCCCCCTCTGGCAAGCATCAGTTTGAGCTCTGTTTCTATGAGTTTGTTTTATTGTGGGTTTTTTGTTTGTTTGTTTTGTTTTGTTTTGTTTTAGATTCCACATATAAGTGAAACCATATGGCATTTTTCTTTGACTTAGTTCACTGAGCATAATACTTGCTAGGTCCATCCATGTTGTCACAAATGACAGAATTTCATTCTTTTCTTTTTTATTGTAAGTCCATTGTATATGTGTGTATCTACCACATCTTCTTTTTTTATTTTTAAAGATTTTATTCATTTATTTTTAGAGAGAGAGAGTAAGGGAGGGAGAAAGAGAGGGAGAAAAACATCAATGTGAGAGAGAAACATGGATTGGTTACCTCTTGCACACCCCCAACTGGAAACCTGGCTGGCAATCCCGGTATGTGCCCTGACCAGGAATCCAACCAGCAACCTTTCGACTTGCGGGTCATGCTCAACCCAGTGACCTATACCAATAATGGCTCTACCACATCTTCTTTATCCAATCATCTTTTGATGGACACCTAGGATGTTTTCATATCTTGGCTATTGTAAATAATGCTGCAATGAACATAGGAGTGCAAATATCTTTTCAAATTAGTGTTTTCATTTACTTTGTATAAAAGCCCAGAAGTGGAATTTCTGGGTCCTGGTTTAGATCAAATTTTAGGGTTTTTTTGAGGAATCTCCATACTGTTTTCCATAGTGGTTGCAACAATTTGCAATCCCACTAACAATACACATCCTCTCCAAAATTTGTTATTTGTTTACATTTTTAACTTTATTTTTATAGTTGACACTATTACAGATGTCCCAATTTTATCCCCCTTTGCCCACCTCCACCCAGCCCCAGTACTCCCTTCCCTCTGGCCATCACCACACTGTTGTCTGTGACTATGGGTTATGCGCATATGTTATTTGGCTAATCCCTTCACCTTCTCTCATCCAGTCCCCCAACCTGCAGGAGACTGTTCTGCGTGGCATGGGCCCAGGTCCCACTCAGAGATGCACAGAACCCACACCCACGGATAGGTTCTCCTGTGGGGAATCAGGCCTCCAATGTGCTTAGGCCACTTTGAGTTTTGCTTTTGCTAAAAACTCCCCAGTATGGAGTGTAACCAGTTTGACCACATTTCCCTTTTTCATTTGCAAATATCCTTCTGTGATGTGATTAGCAGCATTGGCTCCTTTGTTGTCTGTAAAAGGTAACCACCTAAAGCGAACCTGTGGGTAGTTAATGAGAACCTTCATGTAATGTGCCCAGTAAGACAATAAAAGCTCAGGGAAGCAAGGGCTGTGGCTTTTGCTCCCCTTGAGAGAAAAGCCATGCTGTCCCTTTTCCTCCACCAGACTTCGGTAGTCTGTGTGAATGTTTCATTTCATCCATAATGACACGGACACCGAGGGCCGGTGTCTGCATCACCCATCCAACTCCCCTGTAACAGCTATTAGTCTGTCTGTTCCATGTATGCATTACTCTGGTTCTATTTGCTTCATCAGTTTATTTTGTTTACCACATATAGTGATACATATAGTATTTGTCTTTCTCTGACCGGCTTATTTTATTTAGCGTAATAATCTGCAGGTTGATCCATGCTGTCACAAAAGGTAAAACTTCCTTTTTGTTTTTTTTGTGCAGCCACATTTTATTCCATTGTGTAAATGTAACACAGTATTTTTATCCACTCATCTACTGATGGGCACTTGGGCTGTTTCAAGAGCTTGGCTATTGTAAATAATGCTGCTATGAACACATGGGTGCATATATAATTTCAAATTACTATTTTGGGATTCTTAGCATATATTTCCAGAAGTGAGATGGCTGGGTCAGAAGGCAGTTTCATTTTTAACTTTTTGAGGAAGCTCCATACTGTTTTCCACAGTGGCTGCATCAGTCTGCCTTCCCACCAGCAGGGCACTAGGTTTCCCTTTTCTCCACATCCTCGCCAGCACTTGTTTGTTGATTTATTGATGGCAGCCATTTTAGCAAGTGTGAGATGATAGTTCACTGTGGTTTTAATTTGCATTTCTTTGATGATTAGTGATGATGAGCATTTTTCCATATGTCTATGGACCATCTGTATGTCCTCTTTGGAGAAGTGTCTGTTCAGGTCCTTTGCCATTTTTAATTGAATTGTTTGTCTTCTAAATGTTGAGTTGTATAAGTTCTTTATGTTTTTTGGAAATTCACCTCTTATCAGTTATATCATTGGCAAATATGTTCTCCCATATAGTATGTTTCCTTTTCATATTGTTGATGGTTTCTTTTGCTGTGCAGAGGCTTTTTAGTTTAATGTAGTCCCATTTGTTAATTTTTTTTCCTGTGTTTCCCTTGCCCTAGGAGACATAATGGCAAAAATATTGATACAAGTGATGTCTGAGATTTTACTACTTATATTTTCTTCTGGGATTTTTCTGGTTTGGGGATTTATATTTAAATCTCTTATCCATTTGCGTTTATTCTCATGTGTGTTGTGAGTTGTGGTGAAGTTTCATTTTTTTAATTATATTTTATTGATTATGCTATTACAGTTGTCCCATTTCTCACACATCATTCCCCTCTGCTCTTCACACCCCTCCCACTCACATTCCCCCCTTTAGTTCATGTCCATGTGCCATAAGTTCTTTAGCTTCTACTTTCCCCACACTATTCTTGCCCTCCCCCTTTCTATTTTCTACCCACCATCTATGCTACTTATTCTCTGTACCTTTTCTCCCTCTCTCCTCTTCCCACTCCCCTGTTGCAAACCCTCCATGTGATCTCCATTTCTGTGTTTCTGCTCCTGGTCTATCTGTTTGCTTAGTTTGCTTTTGTTTCAGGTGCGGTTGTTAATATTTGTGAGTTTGCTGTCTTTTTACTGTCATATTTTTTTATCTTCTTTTTTTTAGATAAGTCCCTTTGTAGAGGAAAAGTCAACTAGGACAAAGTGACCCAGAAGAAGGACCGGGAACTGGGAAAGAGTTTTGTTTAGGTTACTTAGAAACCGCCAAACCGTCTGGTTTCGGTTAGGTAATCATAATTTCTGCTTTGGCTTCTCTATACCCAGCTTCCGATAAGGACACCTCAAGGCTAGAGTTATTTTTGCATCAGCTTCTGTACCTCCTGCTTTTGCCCAGTAGGATATGGCATCCAGAGAGCAATAAAAGCCCTGCCCAGCCAAGGTTCGGGGCCCAGAATTTGGAGACTGCCTCCTCTGGGTCCGCACGTGTAATAAAGCCTCACTCCATTACCCCAAATCGCGCCAGAGTCATTATTTTCCAAATTATTTTCCGTAACATTTTGGTTCCCTGACCGGGAAGTGACTCACAGGAGCAGGCTGTTTGCCTCTGGTGAAGACTGCCGGGACTTATGGGGCGAGCCAGAGGTCAGAGGGAAGCACATGCCCCGGTGATTTTGGGTCCTGGAAAGCTGTGGCTCGCCTCTGCCTGGGGTTCCAAGCCACCCATCAAACCAGGCATGTGGGAAAAGCGGACTGAGGCTTGTCCGGAAGGCGCCGAATCGGTAAGTGCCCCAGGGACCGGACCCGAGACCAGAAAAGAGGGCTGATCACCCTTTTTAGGTCCCAGTGGCCTCAGACATCCAGACCAGGTTTCTCTCTCTCGGGAGGGAACTCAGGCCCTAGTGGCATCAGATATCTGGACCACATTTCCCTTTCTTGTGGAGGGAAAAGTAATAAACTCTGCAAAATTGTGTGTGTGAAAGAGAGTGAATGTGTTTGTGGCTCCACGGGCATCAGCCTTTGGAGCATGAGTGGGCCCTATCGGCCTGTCATAGGGCATAACGGCTGGGAAGCTAACCCGGACTCTACTTGGGCAGCCTTAGCTAAGACAGACCTAAGTTCCTCATGACAGGAGAGGCCAGGTGGGCGAGTGAGAGAGCCCTGAAACCCTTTGTTTGTCTGTGCCGTAAGGGGAGGAAATGTGGGGAGTGTATGGGCAGAAGGAAATCCACCAGGACTTGCCACTGGCCACGCTCCAGAAATCATAGATTTGAAAGATTTGAAACCAGGGGCGCAGCCTCACTGTCTCAGGCAGTACCACATACCCAAGGGAGCCAGGATAGGGATATTGGTCCCCTGCCAGTCGCAGTGGAACACACCGCTCCCCCTGTTAGAGCCAGATGGGTCTGGATATCGCCTCGTGCAGGATCTCCGAGCAGTCAATGAGGTCACTCTGACCCTGCACCCGACCGTACCCAACCCCTATACGTTGCTGAGCCAGCTACCCCACCCCCAGTTGCTTCGCATTTCACATGTCTAGACTTGAAGGACATTAGGAACTGAAAGAAGGGCTGTAATCAGTCAGCAAACCAGACCCATAAGCAGAAAACAGCTTCGGGAATTTTTAGGGACAGCTGAATTCAGCTGAATATGGATTCCAGGGTATGCAGAAATAGCTAAACCACTGTACCTGGCCCTAAGGGGGGGCAAGACTGCCCTATTCAACTGGGGACCAGAGCAGCAGAGTGCCTTTGGAAGACTAAAAGAACTCCTGGTCAGAGCTCCAGCCCTCGGCCTGCCCAACCCTGACAAGCCATTCTCCCTGTTTGCCCATGAACGAGATAAGGTAGCCCTAGGGGTCCTGACTCAGGAGGTCGGACCTTGGCACAAGCCTGTAGCCTATCCAAGTAGCTAGACAATGTTGCGGCAGGATTGCCCCCCCCCCCCCC
>PVKU01015333.1:0-18740 GCA_004027475.1 Anoura caudifer | reverse complement strand
TAGATGGTAGGTAGAAAATAGACAGGGGGAGGGCAAGAGTAGTGTGGGAAATGTAGAAGCTAAAGAACTTATGACACATGGGCATGAACTAAAGGGGGGAATGTGGGTGGGAGGGGTGTGCAGGGTGGAGGGTAATGAAGGGGGGAAAATGGGACAACTGTAATAGCATAATCAATAAAATATAATTTAAAAAAAAAATTTAGAAATCGTGCGGTCAGGGTTGTGTTTTAGGAAGAGAAATTTGGTGATCGTGCATAGGGAGGATTGGGGAAAGCTTTCGAAGCTGTCCTAGGGAAAAGAAAGATATCCTGAAGCAAGATATGAAGGAAGCAATTTGAACAAGATTTGGTGACTTACTCAGTTTAAGACTAAAGGAGAGGGAGTAAGGGGAAAGAAAATTTCTTTGAGTTTTCTGGCTTGTGAACTGACTAGGCCTTTAGCTAGATAGGGACTAGAATACCAGGAGCAGGTTTTGGAGACACACATGAGTGAGGGAGAAGATGAATTATCTTTTGGATATGGTGAATCTGACAGTTACCACATCAATGGCTACTACTGTATTAAGTATTTGTCACTTACAAAAAGTGAAATCAAAGATAAGCAACAGAATTTAACCACCAGAATAATTGTATATTGACCTGTAATATGCCAGATGCCTTTCTGAGCACAGTGTATACATGTGTAAATGCATGTAATCCTTAAATGATCCAGTAAATTTGTAACAGAACCACTCTGGGTGCTATTTCCCACCACCGAAAAACACTGCCAGAGTCTTATGAAAAGGAAAGAAACTATTTATTCAAAAGTTGTACAGGTTCAGAATAAAGGCAGAATTCTGTTTTTAAGTCCAAAAATCCCTTAAAACTAAATACGTGTAAACACACACAGTCCTGCCTACCCTTGCGAAACCAGGCCAGTCAGGGGTACCGTCTCTCAGGAAAAGGAATCTGCAGCTCAATCAGGCAGATTACCCTTCAGCTTCTCCCAGTCAGGTGTGCTCAGCTAGGTCCTGCTCTTAATCCAAAACTGCATGGCCCCTCCCCATGGTGGGCCAGTGGCAGGGGGTATCCTTCTGCATCCTTTCAAACCATATGGCTAAGACAGCATGGCTGCCCCACGATTGGGTTTAAATCTTCACCCTGCTCCTCCTCCATAACCCCATTTTCAATTCCTCCCACAAAGTGTTACACCTGCCAGTACTCTGGTTTTTTCTGCTTTTCGCAGGGACCTTGTTTGTCTTGGTTATGGAGGGCTTGGCCCTTTGACCTACAGAACTACCTTTCTCCTCTTGAGCAGGTGCTGCAGCCTGGAGGCCTCCGGTTGCATCACAGGTTAGAGTCATGCCCGTGCCCATCTCCCTGGCTTGGAGCAAGGCAGGCACAGCTATTAGCATTACTAGAACATTGGCCAAGTTCCTTAGATATGTGAAGTAACTCTCAGTGGCCCTGCTCCACTTCCCTTTCCCCCAGCCCTGTTAGTGAGGGTTTTGGGCTTCTCAGTCTGTACCCCATTTTAGACTTTGTTCCACACCCATTAGAAAGTGAGTATTATTATTACCACCTTTTTTAAAAAATTATTTATTTATTGTTAGAGAGAAGGGAAGGCAGGCAGTAAGAGAAGGAGAGAGACATCAGTGTGTGGTTGCCTCTCACATGAACCCCACTGGGGACCTGGCCTGCCACCCAGGCATGTGTCCTGACTGGGAATCGAACCAGCGACCCTTTGTTCCACAGCCCACACTCAACCCATGGAGGCACACCAGCCAGGGATATTATTACCCACCTTTTACAGGTGAACAGATCGGACAAGCAGAGGTTACATAATTTGCCCAAGTTCATGCAGCAGCTAAGTGTTAGAGCCAAGATTGAAATCCAGATAGAATAACCCAAGGGGCTGAGCCCTTCATTACTCTCTTATACTGTAAGGCAGGAAGACAGGACATTTTCATTGGTGAAACAATGTAGAAGATTTTAGGAGATGAGCAAAACAATAGATTTTTGTTCTTTCAGATTCTAACTGTTGAAAATAAACTCACAGTTTCATTGATCAAAATGCATGCAGTGGGAGATGATGCCTTCCAAGTGTAATGGCCCTGATGTCTGCTGTCTTCCACATTGATCACACATCAGCAATTAGCCCCTGCCAAGTTCAGTTAGTAGACCTACGTGTGTAACTGAGACCAAAGGACAGCCGTCCACCAATGAGAACAGCTAAAACATCCTTTTAGTACACCTCCTTCTGGAAGATCTTCAAGGACATGAATTGAGGTGTAATTTAGGAACCTATTTGCAGGACTTATTTTCTGAAAATTCAATTCTTTATCAAGGCAAAATATATATACAAAAATCATTCTAGTGAAAGAGAAAAATAAATCTGAAAATGTGTGTTCCTAAACAATAGAATAAACAAAATATATGTTCGTTATGTAAATATCTGACTCTGTTCTAGATGTTATATTAAAAGATCTTGATCAAGGCACTTTGTGCTACCCAGAAAAATCTGATGATGGTTGTTCCTAATAGAAGCCAGGGCTTCAGCTTTCCCCCATTTCTTAAACTTGGTGAGACATTTGTGTTTGGATTCCACAGGAGCAATTTAAATGGCTTTGAAGAATGAATGAATTTTAAAGAGAATAAACATTTGCTTGGTTATCAGTCTTCTAAGACCTTAATCATTTGAAACTGTTTACTTAGCACGGAGTGGGAATGGAAGGCACTTCAAAAATATATTCTCTATTAGACAATTAATTAAATAATGCTTGAAGGAAATATTTTTTATAGAGAAAGGCTTCAAATAGAAGGCATTGTTGAGTCATACCAGTTTTTCCCTGGGTAAAGAAGCAAACCAGATGGAAGCCACATTGGTTCAGCACTTTCCCCACCATTACAGCCAGAACAATAAGATTTGTTAACATGTATTCATGCAGAAGTGCTGGGAAAATATATCATCTCTTCTCAAGGTATTTAAATATTAGGAGAGGGCCAAGAATAGATTAATTCCTTTCCTTCCTCTCACCTCCCTTCCCTTTCTTTCCTTTGTGAATATTTAAGTGTCTCTTTGGTCGAGGTTTTGGTGTTAGCGCTGGGGGTACAACAGTGGTCAGAGTCAGTCATGTGGCCACTTCCTCTCCTCTCCCTACCCCACCTGTCCAAAATTGACATTGTTGCTGGTTTGCTTCGGGAAGTAGAATTTCAGCTATCTCTAATGAGAGATGCTTTTGACTGAGGTTTTCCTAATACCCCTCAAGTTTTAACCATTTATAAGCAACAAATATTTCATGTTAGGCACTACCCAACAATGGCCTGGCCTTTATTTTAATCTAAAGCATCCAAAAAGTGAAGACCAATCCCCAATTATCCCAGTAATTGATTATCCATAATTAAAAGGAAAAGTGAAAATAATGGTAATTGAGTTTTGTATCAGTTATGTCAAAATAATTTACATGGCTGTGCACATCAGTGTTTCCAGAGTTGATTTCCATTTTCTTCCTATACCCTTTTGTTCTCAAATTTCTTTCTTATAAAGGTTTTATTTACATAATTTTAGAGAGAAGGGAGGGAAAGAGAGAGAGAGAGAGAGTCATCAATGTGTGGTTGCCTCTTGTGCACCCCTTACTGTGGACCTGGCCTGCAACCCAGGTAGGTGCCCTGACTCGGAACCGAACCGGTGACCCTTTGGTTTGCAGGCCCTCACTCAATCCACTGACCTACACCAGCCAGGGCTATTCTCAATTTCTTTCATCACTTTTCTCTTGGCTACAAGCAAACCTTAAAGGCTAAGGATGAAATATTCCTGGTCACCAAACAATCACTGAAAGAACTGCCAGCTTCAGAATTAATCGCTTGACCAGTTACTTTTGGTTTCTCCATTTCACCTACCCTGATTACCTTTCTCAATACAGAGGGCAACGTGTGTTCTAAAAAGACTGCCCCAAAAATTGTCACAGGTTTTTCAGTTTGATCCATGTCCAGCCATTAACTAGCAGTTCATATTTGTCATATGCCTTAGTTCCCAGTTTCTTCATGTGTTCAGTGAAGAGATTGCACCAGGTAGCTGAATTTGCTTCCAGCTTTAAATTACTCATTTTTTGTTTTTCTGGAGTCAGGCAAACACTAACCCCACTGAACCCCATTCCTTATCTTCTCTAGTTGAGTGGCTTTTCTGACCTCTGATGTGAGTAACTCCAGTTCTTAAGATATCAAATCCCTCTTTAAACCAAATATTTTGTCATGCCTTACACTCTCCTGAAATAAAATTCATAGATAATACAACCTTATTTATATACAACTAAGACAATATATCAATGCAATCCTATCAGTGAAACATGAAGGAGAAATTAAAGGAAAACAATTTAGAATAAAATAATGCATACTTCAACATGTAAGTGCTCTGATCTCAAAGTGCAGAAAGAAAGAAAGAAAGAAAGAAAGAAAGAAAGAAAGAAAGAAAGAAAGAAAGAAAGAAAGAAAGAAAGAAAGAAAGAAAATGTTAAGGTTCCTGCACCATGGAGGTGGCAGCACAAGTACAGAGCATGCTACATCTGTGTCGATACGAATGTGTAGTACTGATGACTCAAATAGTGCTCAGTGGTATTGCTGTTTGTGATATGATTTTCCAGAATGGTGAACAGAGTTGATAAATTTCCCCCAAAAGTACAAACTACTCTCAAATCCAATGGTAAATATATACTTTGTGGTTTAGGTTTTCTTTTAAGTTATAAGTGAAGAAAGTAGTAAACAGATTTTTCACTTCAAGGATTGCCCTAAGGGACATTTAAAGATCTTGAGAGATTGGGGCAACTCCTCTTTGTGAAGAAGTAAGCCAAGGATGTGGCAGGACATCAATTGTCCTTGACCTCTGCTTAACATGTAGTAAGAGGAGAACCCTGCTCTGAGAACCACTGGAGTAGATGAATAGACTCACCATTTTTCTTCCGATTAGAGCAAAATATTTATTTGGTTTAAAGTACTTTCATGATATTTATTGAAAGTACTTTCAATGATATTTAAACTACTTTCAGATATTTAGCTGCATATTTACTTTACTTGAGTTTTGGCATTAGTCTTTGAGCCATCTAAACAGACTGGAGTCTGGTCTATCTTTTGAGCTCTGTGTCCTCAATGTCTAGTATATTAAAAGATCAAAAATATTTGATGATTAAAAGAAAAGAAGGAAGGGAGGGAACATATCTACCAGCCTTTTAATGTGCCCTATTAAGTCAAAGATAAACACCACCAACAAAAAGTGTTTGAGTTTCTTTTGAATGGACTAACATATTATCATTTATAAATGAAAAGGAACGTGGAAAGGAAAATACATGGTAATGTAGGATTGAGAAAGACATATTGAGGATGGTTGAGCCT
The DNA here is from genome assembly GCA_004027475.1 of Anoura caudifer. Taxonomy (NCBI): domain Eukaryota; kingdom Metazoa; phylum Chordata; class Mammalia; order Chiroptera; family Phyllostomidae; genus Anoura; species Anoura caudifer. Next base: position 13,377 of record PVKU01015333.1, on the reverse strand, counting down.
AGATACACAATTTGTGGAAAAGAAAAACAAAAATTTTTTTTTCTTAATGGAAGAGTAAAGTAGAAATTTCTGTAGATACATGTCTTCAACATCAACAATACCTACTAACACCTATATAGTGTTTACTGTGTTTTAAGTACTTTACACATATCAAACTATTTCATGTTTACCACAATGACCACTTTAGGATAAGAAACTGAGGCACAAAAATATTTAATACATTGCCAGGGTCATCACTCATACAACTAGAGTGAAAGATTTAGGATTCGAACCTAGGTAGACTGATCCCATATCTGTGTTTTCAACTGCTGTTCTATCTTATTTGAGTCCTATGTGCCAGTCACTTAAAGTGGCATTTTAAAATAACAATATCTCTGCTGAAAAATTAGTTTTATTATTACAATGCCATGAAAGATTATAAATAATGTGATTGTGAGTGTGAAAGGTCAGAACATTCTTACTTGTGAACCACTGTCCCACACACATGAGTAGGACATCAAGCATCTCTGTCTTGTGCCCACTACATACCAGAATTCTATACAAAGAGTGCACAAATGCATTTTCATGGTAAATATTTAAAATATAGAAGTTTATAAAGGAAAATTGTCTTCCTTCACTGTAAAAATTTCTCTTCCTCAAAAATAACAGTTTGAGTATTATTTGGTCACAGAAAAACTGTAATTTGAGCATAATTTTCTAACATCAATTGAGCTTTGAAGTACAAACAGTTTTTCTCTGCTTCATTTATTCTAGTGATGTTTTTATACCCGAATATAAGGGCCTCTCTAATTTTTAATAATTGTCTAATAAAACAAATATATGCTGGTAATTTGTAAAATTATTCCTCTATTACTTGATTTTAACTTTTTAAATTAAAAAATGTTAATCTGGCTTTCTTGAACAAACATCTTCATGTTTGTTGCCAACTTTGGATTTCTGGAAGTGGAATTTTACTGATACTAGTGACTTTTCCTCTAAAACTATTTTCCCAAGTAAATTTACATTATGAGATGAGTGTGCCAGGCTGCTTGTTGAGTGTATGATCTTTGCTCTAGTTTCACAACGATTTAGAGAGGTGGAATTTAGGACCCAGGATATATATAACACTATGACTCCCAAACTTGCCTAGGCATCACAGTCCTCTGGAGGGCTTATTAAAACACCGCGCAGTGTTGGATTCAGCAGGTCCGGGGTGGGGCCTTGAGAATTTGCATTTCTAACAATGCCAGGAGACTGAGTTTGCTGGCACACGATGAACCATTATGTTGTAGTGTCTAAATGAAGAATTGAGTTGTCCCAATGCAGCTCTTGGGCCAGCCTGTCCTTTCTTAACTCATTTGAAATGGCACCACTTTCTGTGAGTTAAATGTTTATATGTATATGAATCACTTTTTCAACTCTATTTGTTTCATTAATTTATTTGTCTATTTTTAAACCTGTACTACATCCTCTCAACCACTATAACTTTATAGTGTATCAGTATTGCTATCTGATGGGGTGACTCTCCTCTATAAATGGGAAGTTTTTTTCAAAATAATTGAGGTTATTGTAGGCTAGTTCATCCTTCAATAATCTAGAAATGTAGCTTCCCAAGTTCCATTATGGGTGTTTCATTGGGACTGCATCAAATTCACAAAAAAAATGGATGTTCTGACAAGATCTTTCCAGTAGAGCGCTGAAAAAAATTATATGTATTTCTCTATATACTCTGGTCTTCTTTTATTTCTGTCAGAAGAGTTTGACTGTGTACTTCAAGAATTCCTTGACATTTCACATTTGGTTGTTTATAGATATTTCATGTATTTCTTGCACTGCTGAAAGAATTTATTTTACTTTTATATTGTAATGGATTATTTCTGGTGTAAAGCTACTGATTTTCAAAATACTGATCTTACTTTCTCATTAGTTCTAATTGTTTTATAGTTGACTCTCTTGGATTTTTTTTGGCAACCATATTACCTGTAGACAAACATTTAAAAAATGTTTTTCCCCCTTTTCTAATTGTCTTGGACAGCATTTCCAGCTTAATGTCTAAGAGTAGTAATGGTAATTGGCACTTTTTAATATTTTCTTAATTAAAGTGGGAATTTTTCTAATTTTCATCAGTGAACATAAAGTTTGCTAAGAATTCTTACAGACAGAACTTTTCACAGGAAGTTTCTTCTATTCGTAAGTTACAATTTATGTCAAGAATTGGTGTTAGATTTTTATCAGTTTTTCAACAGCTGAAAAATTATTACCATTTTTACCATTGAGAAGTTTCCTGTTTTAATTTATTAATATTACATCAATCTAATGTGTAGGCTGTTGTTAATAATATTATCTCTACCATCCTGGTAGTCCTGGAAAAACTTATTTCACCAGAATGTGAAGATCTCCTAGTACATAACTGAACTTCATATGCTAGTATTATCTTTAAGATTCTTACAGTTATTTGCATGATTTGTACTATGCTATTATTTTTCCCTACCACTCTTCATCTGTTTTTGAAACTGTTATCATGCAGGGACACTTTTTCAGTGATTTAGAACAGTTTATTTCATATAGAGAGTATTTCTTTCTGGAACCTCACCTTGAAAACTGTCTAGATTTATACATTTTTAGGTGTAGATTTTTGTCTAGGTTTCAGCTTACTCTGGGGTAGATATTGAACTATTAAATCTTCCCCTTGAAAACTGTTCTAATCATATTCCATAAGTTTGAATATGTACTATTCCCATGATGCTTAATCTCAACAGCAAAAATGTGTACCTTTTTATAAGTGAGCACCATTGAGTACCAGGCACTCAAAATACAGCAGAAAGCAAAATGAGCAAGTCCTCTGTTCTGCTGGAGTTTATGTTCTAGCAGGAGGAGGTCAGGCGTACATAGGATGATACCAGATAATGATAAGTGCTGAGAAGGAAATGCAGCAGGGAGATGTGAGGGGAGACGAGTAATGGCAGTGGCTACTTTAAATCAATGCTCCAAGGGGGGGATAATGAAGCTATGCACTGAATGAAGAAAAGGAGCCACTTAGACAAGGATCCAAGAGAAAAGGGCAGCAGACAGAAGGAACAATGTGGTGATTGTTGATGGTGACATAATCATGGAAGAGAGAGAAAGGCAGGAATAAATCTATTAGTTGTATTACTAAAGTCTACTATGTCCTAATAAATAATAATTTATGTCCAAATTGGAATGCATTTGAGTGAGAAAGCGGATGCTATTAATAATTACTTAGGAAGAATAGTCATAAACTGGAATCACCAGACAAATCAGGACATATGAACACCCTCAATTATTTTTCTCTCTACTTGATCTGTCAGTTGTTGAAAGGATATTAAGATAGATTACCCCACTTATAGTTACCCCATTTTTCCTCACTTTTCTATGAAGCACCTCCATCTGTTTACTCTAAAACTCTTCCCCTTTAATTTTATTTGATTTGATGTTTAGATTTCCAAAACTGCTTTTTTTTTTTTTTTTTTGTAATCCTCATGCAAAAACGTTTTAAATTGCTTTTAAAGAGGGAGGAAAGGAAAAAGGAGAGAGAAACATCTATTGGTTGTCTTCTCATATGTGTCTTGATTGGGAATCCAACCTGCAACTTTTTGGTCTCCAGGAGGATGGTCTGACCAACTGAGCCACACAGGCCAGGGCCAAAACTGCTTTCTTTTTGTTAGTACTCACTTAGTATACCTTTGTCTGTCCCTTTGTCTGCAACCTTTATTTGCCATTTGGCTGAGCATAGCTCTTGTAGGCATCATAGAGTTACTGTTATGCAGACTGAGAAATTCATACAACTTATTCTGTTCATTCATATTTATTGTGATTGTTAACAATTTGCATTCCTTTCTTGTATTTATTTTTTATATTTACTATTCTTTCTTGTTGCTTCCTTTTACCTCTTTCCTGCTTCTTTTTTAAAGATTTTATTTATTTATTTTTAGAGATAGGGGAATGGAGGGAGGAAAACATCAATGTGTGGTTGCCTCTCATGTGCCCCCTACTAGGGACTTGGCCCACAACCCAGGCATGTGCTCTGACTGGGAATTGAACCAGTGACCCTTTGATTGGCAGGCCAGCACTCAATCCACTAAGCCATACCAGCCAGGGCTCTTTCCTGCTTTTTAAAAAAAGGAATAATTTAACTTTATTCTGGTTTTTCCCTCTGATGATTCTTCAGTTATATATCCTATTTCAAATATTCTAATAATTACTTATAAATTTTCAACATACTTTTTAAAGTAATAATTTTTCATCAAAGTCTAGAGTTCATTGACCTTCCTCTCCCCCTTCCCATAAAAACCTTAGCACACTTTTTCCTCACTTTCCAATGCCACCCCCTTTACCAGACCCCAGCCCTGTGCTGGAGTCATCTGGAATTATGGTTGTGAATTGTTATTAATTTAACAACAGAGCCTTCCTCTGTGTGCTGTACTATAGCCATTTTTCTTATGTTAGTGTATTAATCATTGTCAAAGTGCCTGAAATTGTAGAATTTAAATGCATTGAGGTAAATTTCTGAGAATAATAACTTGCTTTGTAGGGAATCTGATATTATAAACGTGCATTTTAGTTTTCCTTCACATGGTGTCTTACATTTTTAATAAGCACTGCTTTCTGATCTACCACACTTAACAACAACTGGGGTACATACTGAGAAATGCATTGTTAGGCAATTTCCTCACCTATGATTGTCATAGACCACAGTTACACGAACCTAGATGGTAGAGCCTGCTGCACACCTGGGCTGTGTGGTAGAGCCTGTCGCTCCTAGACTAGCAGTCTCTGTAGCCTGTTACTGTTCAAAACAGTGCAAGATTAAATCAAGCACAAGATAAAATCATCTAATCAAGAGATACGGTAAATATAAGATGTATGCCACAGCCATTGAAACATGGTACAGTTTTATAGTGATCATCTTTTTATAAGTACAAAGAGTAAACTCGAGAATGATGATTAAAAGTGTAATATAGTAAATACAAAAGCCATAACAGTCATTATCATTATTAAATACCGCATACTGTACATAGTTATATGTGTTATACTTTTATGCTTTTCTCTCTCTTCCAGGTGGCAGCTCAGTAGGTTTGTTTACACACCGGCCTCACCACAAACATGTGAATAATGCTTTGTGCTATGATGTGGCCTTATGGTGGCTATGGCATCACAGGCAATAGGAATTTTTCTGCTCTGTTATAACCTTAAGAAACCACCGTGGTATATGTGATACAGTCAGTAGGTAACTGAAACATCATTTAGGTTTCCTGACTGGTAATAGAATTTTCTTAGATTTCTTCTTTTTCCTAAAAATGCTTTTGAGTGGTGTTTAGATGATTTTATTTGTGATATTTATATTCTTATTCTCGGAATTACAAATTTTCTCTCTAGATTGTCATATTTGTTATAGTAGCAAGAAAGAGTAAGAGTGTTAATAGAAAATCACCAACACATTCCATTACTTTCAGAATACATCAAAATATTCATAGTTTGAATTAACAGCAACATTAGTATGATATAAGAATTTGTCTAAGCCCCTTCCCTGAAGGAATTTAAAAAACAGCATTTTAAAAATTCAAAAGGACATGGTTTTGCCCTAATAGTCATATGAATTTAGGCAGGTGTAGCCAGTAATTAGCAAGTTGTTCTGATAATTCATAGAGTTTGACTTCAAGGCAGCAAAGGGGAAAATACCTTTCTTTTAGTGTTTCACCATTTTTTTTTTCATGTATTCATGTCACTCTGCTAATATAAAAGCAGCTAACTGACTTACATTATCTCTGTACCTGAAACTCAACAAAGGCACCATAGCCTCTTTCTTCCTTCCCTCCCATGTCATTTGCTATTCAACAACAGAGAGCATTTTAGCTCTTGATATATTTGAACATTTTTATACAAGCATTAGGGATATTATTGCTGTAGTACAGAGAAGAGGATAAATTGGTATATGGGATTTTATTTATTTAATTTAGTAAATGGGTAATACATATTTTTCATATGCAATTGAAAAAGACATCTGAATAAGATAATAGCCATACTTTATTATGTGATAAAATATTGAATTGTGTTTCTTAACGATAAGCTAAGAATACATATGAACATGTGTTTGTAGTAAAGATCCAGATCTGAGAGGAATTTGTTGATTTTTACATTATACATTAAAGTAATCTGAAGAAAATATGTACATAAGGAATATCTTTTATTCCTTAGTACTCAGGAATATTTTTATTTGATAATATTTATAACTCTAATAAAAGTTATCTCTGAATCAGTAATGGAAACTATTTGACCAATCTTCTTGCCTGTGACAGTCAAAGACTTTACTAGTGACCTTTTATAACCCCATTGTACTGTCCCAAGGATGCGACCCAGGATCATTTTCAACATGCTGTAACCACTATCTATTGAGCCAGTGTCATACAGGGTGAAAAGCTTTTTGCCATGAATTTGTGTGGATTAATGTAATTAATGAGTAGCACCAGGAAAAGAGAACTTGGTAGGGTTAAGGCTTAAATGAGATGTATTTAACACGTGGGCTTGAATGAGGTTAGAGCCAAGTAAAAATAAAAATCACTAGCAGCATAAAGAATTCCTAAAAAGAATTTTCTATCATTGGAAGCTTGTTTCTTGGGATTTTAGTGTATAATAAGTAAGGGAAACAGATGAGATAGATAGCATTTGTATTGAAAAGATGAAAAAATTGCATTACAAATGTCTAGGTTTTAAATTAATAATGAAGAGGAAGAACACAAATGGAAGAAAGACGTGACTGAAGGAGGAGAGATGTGGGTTTGGTTTTTCAAGGAGAACTTGGATGAGTTGTAAAAAAAAGGATGTTCTGGAGGTTTGGGGAAGTAGCTGCTGTCCGAGTAAACAAGATTGAGAACAGCAGCTTTACTGTTTCGTAGGTGTTTTAAACCAATTAAACCATAATGCGATCTGGCATTTTTTCTTAAGAGATTATAACAAGTATTTTTGATTACCTCTTTGATTGCCGGATTTCATTTATTTAGATAGAAATGTGCACATTACCTGAACAGCATGAAACCTTAGTCATAGGTGGGTTACATGGGATTGTTTCTAACCCCAGTAGATTTTTAAATTGACTTATGTATCCTCAGAAATTCAAAAGTAAAAATTAGTAGGTGCTTGTGTTAAATTAGGAGATTAACAACGCGCAGGCCACCGAAAGGTGTGGGTGGCACAGTCCTCCCTCCAGGTGCGGCCGCTTCCACTCTTGGAGAGTGGATACAGAAGCCCCTGGGCAAAGCAGGCATTTACATTGTTATACAAATGAATTATACAAATAATAAATGTCCTTTTTTTTGTAAATTGCAAAGCACAGAAAAAGTATTGAAGACATAGAGGTAAAAGCACCTATAATCCTAATTCTGGAGATAAATGCAGGTATTGCTTAGGCATATTTTCTTCCATGTATTTTTTCAGAGTATTTTTACATATTTAAGAATATTCTTTATAAGTAGTTCTATGTCCTAAATATTTTCACTAACATGTCTGTAATTACTTTTCCATTATATTCAAATATGTATAAATGTAATTTTAAATTAATATTTTATCATACTTTACATGTATATAACATATTATAGTAATATATTCTAGTGCTCTGTATTCTTTCTGGGTTAAATATATAAATTTCCAATTAAACTTCGAAATTAAGGAACAGACTTAGCTTCTATATCAAAGGGACCCCAAGATGTTTCTCTCTTTTTCATGTAATAGTCTAGGGATAGCTAAACTGCCTTAGGCTGGTAGGTGATTCTGCCATCCTTATCATGTGGCGTTTACTTGTTAAAGTAAAACTTTAGGCTAAAGATATTCTGACCATCTCTCAGCTTGGAGGAGGGAGAAGGGGGCTGGGGGAGCACACACAATTATTTTAAGGGGAAGATTCCAAGTGGCACACATCACTTCTGCTCACATTACATTAGTAGAATTTAGTTGGTCATGCTTGGCTCTACAAGGGGAGTTTTACGCTGAGCGCCTGTGCATCCACATAAAATTCCATCAGTGTGAAAGGGAGGGAAAAAATATTGGGAGCAACTAGCAGTTAATTGCACTTTCAAACAGGATGTTGTGGAAGTAGGAAATGTAAGCCAAATAAAATTGATGTAGGGTTATTTTGGATATCCTTTTATAATCAAATGGCTAAACTCCTATAAGAAAATTTCTAAAATGGATTCTATCTTATGACTTGGTTAGTGACCCAAAACTGGTATTGATTTTTGCCTTGATTAATTACAGGATTATTGCCTCTTATTCTGGATTGACTTCTACATTTGATTCTAGTTTTCTATAATTAAATTGAAAAAAAAAGAGAAAAGAAGAAGAAAGCCATTTTAGATACAGAAATTTTAGGAGCTACAAAGGCAACAGCAGTTCACTAACTTGTTAATTGAGAAAAAGTGGAGACCGTCTACATTTGCAAGTTCCTTTCAAGTAACCTAATGACAGGTCAGCAATAAGAGGTGCCTGACAGCCCAGTTCGTGTGATCACCACTGTCCTCATGCTTGGGATTTCATTTATGTTAACAGAGATGCTGTTGTTTCGGCCTACGAAAGCAGTGACAGTGTTTGCTGCATCTTGGCTTGTGAGTTGCTAGCAACAGCTGTATCATTGTCCATAAACATACATCTTTTTCTTTTAGGACAGGGCTTTTAAAGATGAAAACCTCTGACTAATGAGATTGAAGAATGCCACAAATTGGAATGTGTTGTCTTCATATTTAGCAAGTGACAATATATAAACCCAAAACAAAAGAATGACAACTACTTTATATCTTCTTCAAAATGGTTTTTTCTATTTAAATTACATATTGACAGTTTACCACTAGAACATTAATTGTTGCTAGGTGTTTTCAGAACTTCTTATTAACATAGTCACTCTATTTTATGAATCCTAAATCAAGTGACAAATCTGATAAATATTGCTCTGATTTTTGAATAATTAGTTATGAAAACATATTACTCTTAAATTACTTTACACTTAATGGATCACCTTTATTGAAAATAATAATACATAAAAATGAGAATATCAAAAAAATGTGAAATATCTAATTGCTATATTTCTACTTATTTCTCCCTTTATTACATGAATAATTTGACAGAGTTCATATAAGAAACAGGAGTTTAAAAATATTATGAACAGAATAACAGAAAAGTTGAGAAAAGGAAAGAATAGAGCACAAATATACAGACAGATTCTACATATTCCCAAATAGTTGAATTAATGTTTGTTTCTGAGACTTTCTTGACCACAGTGAAAAAAGAAACTATCATTTATATGATTTTCATTGTACAAAACATAGAAAATATACTGAATCTCCATGGGAAGAAAAGCTTTTTTCCTAGAACATAGTCTTATCAGGGGCTTTGGGAACTCAGATAAAGTGGATGGACAGTAATCTTATAAAACAATATCTAGTATTATCTTTTAATAATATTTAGGGTTGTAGCCTCAAAGCATAGAACTAAATAAAAGAAGGTCTGTGGGAATCCAAGATAATATGACCCAAGGATAATCTCTTCTGACAGTCTAGTTTAATCCACAGGGAATCTGGATTATTTGCAAATATTTCCAGAAAAAATAGACATAATATTCTTTAATTATTCTCTATAAATCCTACTTCTCTAAGCCAGACCTATGTTGTGTTGGACAACCAAGAATTTAAGATTTTATTAAGGTCACTGTACAAACTTACATATTAAATGGTTTCATTAGCCAGAGTGCTCTTTGAAGGCAAGGTCTGCATTTTGCACAGATGCTCTTCTGTAGCCAGAACAGATCTGACTATCTGCTAAGCCAGCTCAGGTAAGTGGCTGGATTCAATGAGATTAGCATTCTTGTTGGTTGTGAAAAATACATTACACAGTAAGACTTAATATCCTCCAGTGTTGAGAGCTAAATAAGATTTAAAAGATACTGTAAAACGTTAATCCTTTTTCCGTCTGGAAACACCATATGATGACCTCCATAAAAACTTTAGTTCTTAAAACAAAAATTTACTTATGTCACAGCAACATAGTTTTAGAAGTTATGATACCAATTTGGTAAACATTTACTTGATTTTGTGTTAAGGTCTTTTATTTCATATCTTTTTATCGTGCTACTCAAATTTAAGTCTTATAAGGAAATATGTATTTACAAGGACCATGTATTATATTAACTAGCAAGATTTCTTAGAGTATGGTCAGCACTTAAAATACAGGTAACAAAAGATGTTTCTGATAATCCATTCATCAAACATATTCTGAGCAACTACTATGTAATAGCACAGTAAACATTACCCTATTGGAGTCATCAAAATTTTATTCTAGTGGAAGAAACCAAATCAATCAAGTAAACAAAACAAGTAAAAAGACACACAGACACACACTCAAGTACTGATAAAGTTGTTGTTTAAAAAGGCAAGTAATTGGTAATCAAAACAGTCTGGTACTGGCATAAGAACAGACACTTGGATCAATGGAACAGAATAAAGAGCCTAGAAATAAACCCAAGTCTCTATGGTCAATTAATATTTGACAAAGTGGGCAGCAGCATAAAATGGAGCAAAGATAGACTCTTCAACAAACGGTGTTGGGAGATCTGGACAGCTACATGGAAAATAATAAGACTTGATCACCAACTTACACCATAAACAAAAATAAATTCAAGGTGGGTAAAAGATTTAAATATTAGTCATGACACCATTAAAGTCCTAGAGGAGAACATAAGCAGGAAAATCTCAGATATTCCATGTAGCAATATTTTCACTGATATGTCCCCTAGAGCAAGGGACATAAAGGAAGAAATAAACAAATGGGATCTCATCAAAATAAAAAGCTTCTGCACAGCTAAAGAAAACAACATTAAAATGAAAAGAGAACCAACCGTATCAGAAAACATATTTGCCAATGATACCTCAGACAAGGGTTCAATCTCCAAAATATATAAAGAACTCAATGACTCCACTCTAAGAAGATCAGCAACCCAATTAAAAAATGGGCAAAGGACTTGAACAGACACTTCTCCAAGGAGGACATACAGAGGGTCCAGAGACATATGAAAGGATGTTCAATATCGCTAGCCATCAGAGAGATGCAAATTAAAACCACAATGAGATACCACTTCACACCAGTCAGAATGGCCATCATAAACAAAGCAACAAACAACAAATGTTGGAGAGGTTGTGGAGAAAAGGGAACCCTGGTGCACTGTTGGTGGGATTGCAGACTTGTGCAACCACTATGGAAAACAGTATGGAATTTCCTCAGAAAACTAAAAAGGGAACTGCCTTTTGACCTGGGAATTCCACTACTAGGATTATACCCTAAGAACCGGGAAATAGGAATCCAAAAGAACCTATGCACCCCAATGTTCATAGCAGCACAATTTCCAATAGCCAAGTGCTGGAAGCAACCCAAGTGCCCATCAGTAAATGAATGGATCAAAAAACTATGGTACATCTACACAATGGAATTCTACACAGCAGAAAGAAAGAAGGAGCTTCTACCCTTTGCAACTGCATGGATGGAACTGGAGAGCATTATGCTAAGTGAAATAAGCCAGTCGATGAAAGACAAATACCATATGATTTCACCATTAACAGGAACCTAATCAACAAAATGAACAAGCAAGCAAAGTATAGCCAAAGACATTGAAATTGAGAACAGGCTGACAGTGATCAGAAGGGGAGGGGAGGTGATAAAGGGGGAAAAGGGTGAAGGCTTTACAGGAACAATTATAAAGGACAAATGGACAACAACAAGGGAGGGTGGAAATGGGGGAAGGAGGCAGGGAGGCCTGGGGTGGTGGTGGGGGAGGCAGAAAACTGTACTTCAACAACAATAAAAAATAAATAAATAATAAAATAAAATAAAATAAGCCTAATTAATTAATTTTTTAAAAGGCAAGTAATTGGATAGAGAATGACCATAAGCACTATTTAGATGAAGTCATTAGTAAAAGTTTTTCCGAGCAAGAACATGAAGAAAAAGTGGGGACAAATCTGAATTTTTGATGAAAGAGGACAGTCTGCCCTTGAACAACACAGATTTAAATGGTCTGGGGTCCATCTCTATGAAGATATTTTTCAGTAAATAAATCCAGGGGTTTTGCATCTGTGGATTCAACTAAGGGTTGATGGAAAACCGTATTTTTACATTCCCAACTGCAGATTGCCAAGAGGGAATCAGTATTTTCAATATGGTGTTAGGAATTCATAGTTGGGAATGTGAAAATACTGTTTTCAATCCCTGCTTGGTTGAATCCACCATGTGAAGTGCTGACTGTACTTAAGTTGGTGGGGAGACAAAAGTTATAGGCAAACTTTTGACTACTCTGGCATCTGCACCCTTTAACCTCCACATTAAGGGTCAACTGTATTTACCAGGGAACTGTATCTGCAAGAGTTCTTGAAACTAGAAAATGATTGAATTTTTCAAGAAACCAAAAGAAGGCCTATGTCGACAAGCAGGGTAAATGAGAAGAAAAGAGTAAAAGTACCTGAATGAAGAGCAAAGACCAAGAACAAGTTCCGGCAGGACCCCGCAGGCATGGGAAGACATTTGAATATTTTTCTAAAAACATGGGAAGCCATTGAAGAATTTGGAGCAGGTGATTGACATTATCTGTTTTACATTTGTGTGAGAATGGATTTCAGGTTAGGGACAGGGGTGGGACTTGGAGAAAGGTCATATATGGAAGACAATTAAAAGGAAGATGAGAGTGGCTTAATCTAAAATTGGCACCACAGAAGTTTTTAAAAGTGGTTAAATTCTAAATACATTTTGAATATAAGAACATTATCTGGTACTAGGGATGACATAGGTCATATATGTGGGAAAGAATTAGAATATTTCTTAAAGCCTGAGTGACTGCATGATTGTTTGAGAGGAAATGACAGGGGGGTGTGATGTCAGAGAAATGGCAGCATGAGAGATCCCCTTGGTTTCTCCCCTCAAAGCTTCAACAATTTAAACAGCTATAATTCAGAAAGGATTCCCTGCTCAATTTACAAACATATATGAAAGATCTGTGCATTGAGACATTCTAATGGTGGGCAAGTGGGAGTGACCCAAAGTGTCAAAAATGGAGAAGAGCCCAGATGAGCCAGAGATGTGTGGATGCTCCAGCTTGAGGTAGTATTCTCACAATGCCTTTATTATACTGGTAAAGGAAGCACAGTTACAGCTACAGAAGAAGCTGGGTTGGTAGATTTGGTGGTGGGAGAATGAGAATGTTCTTTCCTAGTCATCTGCATTATTTCAATGGAATAAAAAGCAAATCAGTAGCTGGGAGAGAGGAATGGGGAGAAAGTGCAGAAGATTTGAGGAGAAAGGAGATAGTGTTAAATAAGGCCTTCATACAAGGAGATCAGAACTGACTAGAGG
>PVKU01015332.1:0-18765 GCA_004027475.1 Anoura caudifer | reverse complement strand
AAATATAAGCCATGACACCATTAAAGTCCTAGAGGAGAACATAGGTAGGAAAATCTCAGATATTTCACGCAGCATCATTTTTACTGATATGTCCCCTAAAGCAAGGGACATAAAGGAAAGAATAAACAAATGGGATCTCATCAAAATAAAAAGCTTCTGCATGGCTAAAGAAAACAGTATTAAAATAAAAAGAACCGACTGTATGGGAAAACATATTTTCCAATGATACCTCAGACAAGGGTTTAATCTCCAAAATATATAAAGAACTTACACCACTCCACTCAAAGAAGACAAGCAACCCAATTAAAAAATGTGCAAAGGACTTGAACAGACACTTCTCCAAGGAGGACATACAGAGGGCCCAGAGACACATGAAAAGATGCTCAATATTGCTAGCTATCAGAGAGATGCAAATTAAAACCACAATGAGATACCACTTCACACCAGTCAGAATGGCCACCATAAACAAGGCAACAAACAACAAGTGTTGGAGAGGCTGTGGAGAAAAGGGGACCTTATTGCACTGTTGGTGGGATTTCAAACTGGTACAACCACTATGGAAAACAGTATGGAATTTTCTAATAAAACTAAAAATGGATCTACCTTTTGACCCAGCAATTCCACTGCTAGGATTATATCCTAGAAACCCTGAAACACCAATCCAAAAGAACCTATGCACCCCAATGTTCATAGCAGCACAATTTACAATAGCCAAGTGGTGGAAGCAACCTAGGTGCCCATCAGTAAATGAATGGATCAAAAAACTATGATACATTTACACAATGGAATTCTGTGCAGCAGAAAGAAAGGAGGAGCTCCTACCTTTTGGGACAGCACAGATGGAACTGGAGAGCATCATACTAAGCGAAATAAGCCAGGGGGTGAAAGACAAATATCATATGATCTCAACTTTAACAGGAACCTAATCAACAAAACAAACAAACATGCAAAATATAACCAAAGACACCGAAATTGAGAACAGGCTGACAGTGACCAGAGGGGAGAAGGGAGGGAATTTCAGGGCAAAAGGGGAAAGAAAGGTTTACAGCAGGAACAGGTATAAAGGACACATGGACAAAAACTGGGGGTGGGGGGTGGAAATGGGAGGGAGGTGGGGAAGGCTTGAGTGGTGGACTGGGATGGGAGTAAAAGACAGAAAACTGTAGAAGAACAATTAAATGAAAAATAATAGAAAAGAAAAAAAAAGAAGGAAAAAGAATGGTCATAGCCATTCAATTACCTATGTAACAACCATTTAAATAGCTACATAATATTCTCAATTTTGCCTCTTTGCCATATTTACTCTCTGACGTTTTAAGAAAAGATTTGCCATCCCCTGTTCTGAAACAGTGACTCTCAATCGAGCCAAAGTAATAGAAGGGAAAATGCAAGTATCAGAATCTTCAGAGGGAAGCTGGGACAGTCAACTATACTTTCATCTGTATAGTTGAAAAAGCATGTTCTAGCCACATGATCAATGAATTACAGGTGTAGGTATAACCTAGAGAAATCCCCTGCATGTAAAAAGATCATGACCACATTGTTTAATGATAACCAAAAAAGGGAAATTGAAAATTAAATTATGGTATATTAGTATGATGGAAATCTGCACAACAGTAAGAAAAATTACCTAGACCTAGGTACATATCAATATGAAATCTCAAAAATATAATGTTGATTAAAAAAAAGCAACTTGCAGAATGATCAGTATAGTCAAACCAATTGCATAAATTTACTAATACAATTTGAAAATAATTCTATGTATTGTTCTTATACATATGTGTGTGCATGCGAAAATGTCAAACATGTAGTAGAAGACTGTACACAAAACTTTGGTACTATTGCCTTCCAGGATAAAGGGAGAGAAGGCCAGAAGGGAGGTCAGAAGTGAGACTGGGATGAAATGGTGGTGACCAAGGGAACTCCAGTGCTTCAGTATACTTTGTTCTTACTCACAAATGCACAAGGGAGCAAAAAATATAAAATGCAAATACAAATTCTGAGTAGTTGGTAACCAGGTACTTGTTTTATTAGTGTTATCTCCAAATTAACACAGCATATTTTAAAATTATCGTTGTCTTGGTTTACTCTTTCCCACTGTAATTAATTGTAAGTAACTAAAGAATAGTGTAAGGTTTTTTAGTCTAATCTGGAGGGGCATGGATATTTAAAAATTTGAGAAACACTAATCTGAAGCAGAGGCTTTCAATTTTTAAATCAACTTTATTGAAGTATGATTTACATACAAACATTCCACCCATTCTAATATACAATTCAATAAGTTTCACTAAATACATACAAAACACTCATATAACAAATACCACAATCATAACACAAAACAGTTTCATTGTCTCCAAAAGCTCTCTTCTCCTCCCCCAATCCCTGCCTCCAGGCAACCACTTATCTGATTTCTGAGTGGATTCATTTTTTTTCACAAAACTTTTCCTTTAAGATGATACTTGAGGGGTGAACCAAGAAATAACCTATGCAAAGTTTGAACCATCCTGGATGAAATGGTGGGGAATACAGATAGAAATGCTGTTTGAAAACCACAGAAGCTTAGCAGTGGTTTTCTCCTTCACAAATATGAGCACTGATTTTTAACCCAGAACATTTCTCATAACCCCACAAGATAGGAGTTACCCTTTTATTACCTGTTGAGTGACAAAATGCATATAGACTCCAAAGCCCCAGGAATCATTAGCCCACCATGGTCCGGAGGTTATCCATTCTAAGGGGATTTAGCCCAACCTCTAATTTTACGGAGAAGAAAACTAAGACTTGGAGTTGAGTGGACCATGTTAAACTCATACATCTGAAGAGTGTGAACCAGACCCATGTGAAGGGATATCTGGTCAACATTCTCATAGAGTTTACAGTTGGACAACATACCTGATCTCCTCCTACTTTACCATACTGCCTCTAAATGGCAAAACATGTTCCCACTGTCCTCTCCCAGGACCTGGGACAGGGCTAAGTGGGGCCCTCTCCCAAATGTTGGGTGCAGAACTGGATGAGGCCTCACCTTCTCAAAGACTGTGGTGCTTAAAGTTGAGAGAGAAGTTCAGGATGTCTTTTTTTCCACAAATCAAAAAGGTGGCCAAAAAGTTGTCCATCTCAAGGGAGCTGATCAAAAGGTATGAGTCATGGTACAAAGTCAACAAACAAGGCCTTACCCAGTTTGCTGCATATAACAGATGTTTAAATAATAGTTGTCCCATTTTCACAAAAGATGTCAAAATCCACAGGAGAATACTTCTGCTTGCCCTAACAATGAGGAAAACCCAGGAAATCTATAAAAACATGACTTTTTTAAGTCCATCAAAGAGTTAAGCCACAAGGCAACCAAATGAACTAAATTCCAAAGGATGAAAGCCTCTCTCAGGAGAGATGATGGGACACACAAACTGTTTCACCTTTGTCAGAGCACAATGGCCTGCAGATGAGGCTACCACAAAAGTAGGTAAGAAGAAATGAGCTAAAATTTTAATAAATTCTAAAAAGTTACATATGCCCCAATGTATTAGTTTAGAATTACTGGGAGTTCCAGACACAAATGGAGTTTACAGTCATTCATAAATCTCACAAATTCTTTGCCATTTGGGCCTTCACCAGGAGTCCATGGGAAGGACTGGTATAAGGGAGGAGACTGGAATGAGTGCCCTAGGGTGATGCAGGTGTGCAGGTGGTAATCTGCTATCATTGCAGTGTGGGCAGGACAGCCCTCCTTCAGATGAAGCCACAGCCTTAAGTTTCTAGAGTAGGGGAAGAAAATGAGTCCAGAATCCTGCACCAGTACAAAGCAGAGGTTTGCTACCACTGGGGAAGTAGCAGAAAATGTTCTCCCAACCAAGATCTAACACAGATAAATTCCACAGAGTTTGTTTTCCATGGTGAGGGTAGGGGGAAAAGATACTGATGCACTCCTATCCCTGAAACTCAGGTGCACAGCCCCTGTCTAAGTCTGAGGCTAGACCAAGAAAAGTGAGACATTCTCTATCCCCAGTCTTCATAATGAGTAGCAAGTAATAAGCAAGAAAGTCTGCTATTGAGGAATGTCAAAAGGTTGGAGAAACTGACCACACAGGTACAGCTGAAAGCTGAGTATGAAACAGAAACACTGAGACAATCTCCCAGGCACTCCATTTCCCACACTAAGAAAAAGATAACAGCAGCCCTCTGATAGAGGAATCTGAAGTCTGTGATGTACTGAAGGAAATGATAGAAGAAACATAATCAAAACTCAGCTTGATTCCTAAGTAGATGGCCTCAACCACCCATGTTAATGGACTGACAGTAAAGGCATGCCCTTTTTTGGGTGTAAATACACTTTACTTTGGTCACTACTGTTTCCTGCAACAGATGTCTGGCATGCAATCAAAAATTCTGGTAGACAGAAGAAATAACAACCCATTTTTTTAGAGATAAAACAACCAACAGAACCAGACTAAGGTGACTCAGATATTGGAACTGTCAAGACATAAACATTAAAATAACTATGATTGCTATGTTAAAAATATGATGGAAAAATTGAATATGGATATAATAAATCTAATAGTAACATGAACAAACAGACAGAGAATTTCAACAGAGAGTCAAATATAAGAGTCAAATAGAAATGCTAGAAATACAAAATGCAATTTTTAATTCTTTCTCTGGGCTTCTAGACAGGCTGGACATAGCTGAGTAAGGAATGAATAAACTTGAAGATAGACCAATAAAATAACTTTTATTGGTCTTCAGTATACATACTGAAACCCAAAAAGAAAAAAAGTGAAAAAAATAAAACAAACTTATAAAAACTGTGGGACAAACAGTATAACATATGTGTAAATGAAGTCCCAAGAAGAGGAAAGAAGGAAACAGAAGAAATACTTTTATTTTATTCTACTTCATGTAATATTTCTTTTTCCTCTGGCCACCTTCAAATTTTTATCTTTGGATTTTAGCATTTTGACTGTGAAGTGTGTGTGTATGTTTTATATTTATGCTGATCTAGATATATTGAGTCTCTTGCTTGTGGTCTTCTTATTAATTTTAAACAATTATTGACAATTATATCTCCAAATATTTCAAATATTTTTATTTACTTAGGGAAATAAAGAGTGAAAATGATAAACCTGATGGTGAATATGAAGCACATATTTTTAATAGAAATTTTTGGTCTCAGATGAGAAAAATGCCTTATGGTGGTAGAAGTAGGGCCAGGAGTAGAAAATAATGGTGGGTCTTCTAACAACAAGTCTATTCTAAATTTTGCAGACTTAGTCAAGCCCCTATCTAGCCCATTGCTCCTGTTTTTTTGTAATTGAGGTGTAAGGGCCCATTACTCTTTATGGTTCAAGACATCATCAGAAGTTGTCCCCACTGAAAGTAGAAGATGACCTACATCAAGTCTGCTGAGTCCACCTGTGGTTACAGCCTGCTTTTTGGACAGTTCCTTAAGAGCAGAAGCTTATCTCTTACTGACAGCTTCCCACCTCAAACACACCCCACCTGTGTTTCCACTTTCTTCCTTCTATAACAATGCAAGGCCTCTAAGCCCAGCACAAGAGCAGCCAGGATGAGAGGGAAGAAAAGCAGGAATGAGGAGCCAGTGGCTAAGTGCCCAGCTTTTCATTCTTTTGGAGGGACATTCTCTATGCTTCTCAGAGGTCTTAAAAACTGAGCCCTGCTGTTCACAGTAACACTCTGTCACTTTGATTCTTTCTCCTCCTTTGTCTTATCCTTCTTGCTCCTCCATCCTGCCTCATAGGATCACCTCCCAGAAAATTACCTGCAC
Source organism: Anoura caudifer (assembly GCA_004027475.1). Lineage (NCBI taxonomy): Eukaryota > Metazoa > Chordata > Mammalia > Chiroptera > Phyllostomidae > Anoura > Anoura caudifer. The sequence continues at coordinate 12,983 of PVKU01015332.1, read as the reverse complement.
CATACCCTGGTCTCAGACTCTGCTTTTAATGGGAGACTCAAACCAAGACAGATTCCATTATTCAAGGTTCAGGACCTTAGTACTGTCTGGGTTTATCTGTTCAGAAAGACCCACTCCTGTTGCCATGAGTCCCACTAAGAAACAACTAAACACACCAGGAAGAACCATTCAACTTGAGCCAACTTCTAATTCCAGGGATAATTTTAAGGAGATGAGCCAACTTCTAATTCCAGGGAGAGGAAAGTGGCAAGGTGACTGCTGCCATCATAAGGGATCAGTTATGCTTTTGCTTTTTCCACTGACATTAACACCCAGAGGAGCTAAAAACATGTGGTTGAGCAGCCAACTGTCCTCAAGTTATCTAATTCCCTGGCCTCCAGCAGACACATACAAATAAACATACACAGTGCAGTGCATAAAAAGGGAAATCAAATCATGATAAGTTTACGGCAGGTTTTAGCCCTGGATAACCTTTAATCTATCTTTCTATGTTTCTAAGAGTTGAGAGTCAGGGCCACATGCTACAGAACCTAATGGCCCTATGAGTAGAAGCAGCAAGGAGCATGGCAAGCCCAGCCTTGGAGTAATTCTCCTAGCAGCATGGCAAACCACAATCTCCTCCCCTCCTGGTCCGCCCTGACCTTTATGGTGAGTCACCTCTCTTCCCCATAGCATGGCCACCAATCTATCGAAGGAGAAAAGACAGATGTCTTTGTTTTATGAGCAAAACTTCTTCAAAGCACTGAATTTAGTTGGCCCTAAATTCCTCTGAGACTCCCAGGGAAATCAGGAAATTGTCAGTAGGATAGTTTGGAACTTCCAATTCCTCCAACTGAGATCTAAACCTCGTTGAGAGCCTCTCATGTGCAAATAGGCACTGGTGGGATACAGAGATGGGGGAAAACAAAGTTCCTATCCTCAATGAAATTTTGGTCTCATGGGGCAAATGACAACTCATAGCACAGGAAGTTGATGCTCTTGGGCTTTTTCAAAAAGGACTTTTAGTGACTATCTCCTGTTAAAGCTCATGATACACCAGAGGATAGAAGCACAACAAGTACTACAGGGCACCCCTGTGGACCCAGCTTACAAGTGTAAAATTGAGTTAACAGTGTTGAAAATCCAGAAACAACAAATTAAAACCACAAGATTAATAAATATCATTTAGTACAAGTTTATTAGGCATATAAGAGCAGTTTGTAAACTGGGAGCTTTAAATTTAAAACTGATGTGAAGCTCAGGAGCATGATGTATGATTTTACGGGATGGCTTATAAAGTGAAAATGAGGAAATTGTTAACCTTTACAATAATAAGTTATTAAAATGTGGGTCTCCAGATGCAAGAGAATTGGTTAAGTGATTATCTCATACCATTTTAGGAAGAGCTCAAGTGTTTTAATGATTATTGAAGGCATTTATAAGAAATAGCCTAAGTTTTGTTTATGTCCATGAAATAAGTAAGATCTAGTTTACTTATGTGTTTTAAATGGTTTTGTCTACTTGGGAAATTCTTAAGTCTGGTCTCCATTTGGTACGTAGTTTTAACAATAGACATGAAGGGACATAGGGACCAGTGAGAAATTTAACCATGGTGCAAAGTGTTTTTCTATGGGAAGAAAAGAGTTTTTTGGGGGGAAGCCCCAGTCTTAGAAAGCACCTGCTTCTATAAGGCCTGCATCTCTGTCTCTCTCTTATAGGTACCTAGGCTGGCCTAGAAGTCCCCAGGAACAACTCATTCAGCATACATTTGTTTGCTAAGACATGAGACCCGCACCACACCCAAGTCATGATTTACCTATAAAAGCCATGGGACTCTTTTTGTTTTTAAACATCATCTAAATCTGAACCTCAAACAGATGCTCTGGTTAAAGATGGGATGAAATCTAAAATCTCCCCTTCTCAGTCTTTGGGATAGCTCCTAAGATGTCCCAAAATGTTCACCTGAATTCACCTGGGCTTTTTCAGTCTTAAAAGTTTTCCTAATCCCAAGATACTTCTCAGCACATTCCTAGGCTGAATTGAAGATGGCTGAAAATTCCTCCCATGGGGAGGTGGTGAATGTGCTCAGCCACTTAAATCTGAACTGGCCTTAGTGACTTGCCTATCCAAAAGAAATTGGCAAGAAATGACATTCTCAGAATTCTGAGCCTAGGTCATGAGAAATCTTACAGCTTCTGCCTGAGACTCTCAGTAGGAACTTTCACCCTTGGGATGTTTCCACTCAGAACCCAACCAGCATACTGTGTGAAGCCCAAGCCACATGGAGATGCCACATACCAGTGCTCCAGGGACAGCCCCAGCCGATAGCCAGCAACAACTGCCAACCACATGGATGTGGCATCTTGGTCACCTGGCCCAGTCAAGCCCTCATATAACTTTAGTCCAGCCACATCTGACTGCAACTGCACAAGAGAAAAATCTGTCCAGATAAGCCTAGCCACTCAATAAAAGCATGAGAAATAATAATAAAGTATTGTTTTAGGCCACCAAGTTTGGTGACATTTTTATCCAACAAGTAGATAACCAGAATACATACATAGGGGAAGTTGGTAAGAACCAAGTTCCTTCCCATGGTAAGGAGCTGGTTCCCATAATCCAGTTGACCCATCCTTCGTAGCACTTCATGTCTCCTGGGGATCAGGGGAATTCTGGAGGGACCCCTTGCTTCCAAACTCCTACAGAATGCAACACTTGTACATCAGAGACTGGATGGCCTAGAGATTCTCCAATCCAAGAGCTTCATTACACAAAGAACCTGAAGCTCAAAGAGATAAGGAATTAGTTGTTGACAGGGCCATGGCTTCAAGTTAACTCTCTTGACTCTAAATACCATGCTCCAGCTATAGTACTATGCTGCCTTCCTATTTGTCTTGGAACAAAGCAGACAGAGCCTTTAACACAAATTCTGCCAAGTATAACTCCTTCCCTGGCAAAGTTACTCTGAGAACCACAGGAATGCTGCTTGCATGAGACCTCAGAATTAACCTGCTCTCCACAAACTCATCACACTGCCTAGAAGGGCAGACTAATAAATGAGGCCCATTAAAATTTACTCATTACATCTGTTTTGAGCATCGACCATGTGCCAGGAAAAGAGGCATAGATAGAAGGGACACAAGCATGAATAGAATAGAGTGACTTCCTAAAGCTATCATCCTAGGCCAGGTCACAGACAAAATCTGCCACAATGCCATGAAATGAGCACTTTGATAGCATTATCTATGAAGTGCCATGGGGTCACCAAAAGGCCACTTCCGGAAGAGTAAAGAAAGACCCCACAGGCTGGTGGGATTTGAGCTGGCCTTGAAGAATAAGTAGGAAAAGACAAAGCTGGTATGGGATGAGAATGCAGGTAGAAGGAAAAGAAAGACAAAGGTATGCAGGAGCCAAAGTCCAAAATATGCCCCACACCTTCAAGAATTCTGGATGACAAATAAGTCACAGTTATGGTAGAGTGAGATGGGAATGAGCAGTTGAGGTTGAGCAAGGCAGGGCTTGCATCTCAGGATAAATGTTTGAAATTTTATCTTGCAGGAAAAATCAGATATCCTACACCAATAACAAGATAGATCTTGTTATTTCACAGTGGAGACTTTGACAGCAGGAAGAATAGATTTTACCAAGTAACAAGTACTCCAAATCATAGTGGCATGCAACAAAAAAACATTTATTTCTCACTCTTGCGCCTGCATTTTAGCTAACTATGACTGCCCTTGGCTGGGATTGGCTGAGCTTGGTTCCAGACTATAAGTGGAGTCCAGGTCTATTCCATGTATCTCATTCTCCTTAAATCAGAAGCTATCCAGAGCATTTTCTTCACGTGGTGATAGCAGAAGTGCAAGAAGTAAGCCCAACTGCACAAGCACATTTCAAGCCTCTGCTTATATCACACTTGTGAACATCCTAGTGGTGAAAGTAGGACATGTGACCAAGCCCAACATCAGGGGCCATCTACCATGAGTGCATTGCAAAGGATGGATAGGTGATTTTAATACAGAGGAGTGGAGAATTGGGACCAGTGATGCAATCAACCACAAGACAGAAGATGCAGAAAGAAAAAAGACTCAAATAAGATCATTGCAAAGGTCCAGACAGGAGGTGATGAGCATCAGAACAGAACCAGTAGCAGGAGAAAGAATAACAGGAAGGAGAATCTCCAAGCATAGGTGAGAAAGAGAGGAAGGGACACCAGTTAAGCAACCTGGTAGCAGGTAATCAGGTGGATGAGATACAGCTACCTAAATTCTATCTTCTACCTACTTCCCTGAAGCAAACCAAAGTAAATCAACTGAAAAGTGTATTCTTCTGGTGAATCACTGCTCCTTCTGACTCTCCACACAGCCTACCACCTCTCTAATCCAGCTCATCCACACTGAGCTAAGCCTCTCTCTTTTCTCTCTCACACCTCCCCTCATCTGTCCTGGACCTACTGACAAGTTCACAATTCACACCTGAATAGCAGTTAGAAGCAACCCAGACCTCTAAGTTCTGGTCCCTGAAGAGCCACTCCTACTTACTCCAACCCACCTGAAAAGGTTTATGATCTCCAGGTTCTGAGGCTATAAGCAAGACCATAGTAAACTCCCATACCCAACATTTGAGGGTACATTTCTCTACTTTCCTCATGTGTCATCCAGGCCACCAGAAAATACTATGGATGTAGCCTAATTTGGGGGATACTCAAGGGGATGAACCTGGCCTGGATAGAGTCTCTGTATCTACTAGAGTTGAACCACCTGGGAAATGTGGAAGACAAATGTGTTGTAACTGATCAAGGCTGGACAGATCCACTCTTGCCTCCAGGAGACAGAAGAAAATGTGCAGAGCCGTGGGGATGCTTGAACTGCTTTTATTCATGGGTGGGTGAGCCACACGCACCACAAGCTTCATGTCTAATTAGTGGGAAGCCACTAATTAGCCTCAGTCTTGCTTATAGCCTCAGAACCTGGAGATCATAAACATTTTCAGGTGGGTTGGAGTAAGTAGGAGTGGCTCTTCAGGGACCAGAACTTGGAGGTCTGGTTTGCTTCTAACTGCTATTAAGGTGTGTGAGAAAGAACTCACACGCGGTGGAGATGGCAGAACATGAGCCTTTATTTATGCATGCGGGCCCAGAGGAGGAAGTCTCCAAATTCTGAGCCCCGATCCTTGGCTGAGCAGGGCTTTTATTGCTCTCCGGACACCCTATCCTACGTGGCAAAAGCAGGAGGTACAGAAGCTGATGCAAAAATAACTCTAGCCTTGAGGTGTCCTTGAGGTGTCCTTATAGGAAGCTGGGTGTACAGAAGCCAAAAGTGGGAGTTAGTGTACAGAAGCCAAAAATGGGAGTTAGCTGCAACATAAGTACTAGAGGTGAACAAAGCCAGAAAACTGCCAAAACCTTACATAACATAACATAGTTCTGTGCATGCGAGCCCACTTCATGTTATGGAAACAGTTTATTGGACCCAGTCTCAAAGTTCTGAGAACACTGGTTATCAGGTCCCTCCAGGGCTATGGTGACACTGCTCCCTTCAGTTACCTAAACACCTGGGTGAGGAAGCTGGACTGCTTCCTCTTACCCTACAGCAAGCAAATCCAGAATTAGCACTTTCTAAAAACTAAGATCCTAAAACTTCTTCTCATGACCCCTTAAATACTTAAAGATTAGCCCCTAAACTTCACCCCTACATCTTCCCATGTGGAGAATTTGAAGATATCTGTATAGATTTTGCATTTACACTTTCTACTCCCACACTCACATTAGGGTTTGATATGCTCAACAATGTTGCTGAAACCACACAGAAAAATTATTTATATCCTTGCTACTCAAAGTGTGGTCCATAGACCAGCATCACCTAGAGTTGGTTAGAAATGCAGCATCTCAGGCCCCATATGAAACCTTCTAAATTAGAATTTTCATTTTAACAAGTTTCCCATGTGATTCATATGCACATATAGGCATTGACTCCAGTCTGCCTGGGTTTAAAACCTGACTGTCTAGTTGGTGGCATAGGAAACACAGCTCACCCCCTCATAACCACGTCAAAATTACAACTAAACTATACAACAATAATCACTCAGTACTGTCAGAAATAGAGCAGACTAGAAGTCCTATAACTACAGAATTAAAGAAGAAACTACATCAAGATTGGTAGGAGGGGCAGAGACACAACAGACTGGTCCCACACCCATGAGTGGCAGACAAAAATGGGGAGGGATATCTTAAGAACAAGGGGTCTAACCCCATACCAGATCACCCAACCCAGGGTTCCAGTGCCAGAAAAATAAGCCTCTATAACTTCTGGCTGTAAAAAACAGTAGAGATTGAGGCTGTGGAAAACAGAAACTGCTGGACTCCATGGCAGTTCCTCTTAAAGGGCCCACGCACAGACTTACTCAGGCTCACTACCTCTGAGCTCCAGCATGGAGGCAACAGATTGAAAGGCACCGGAGATAGATATAGAGGAACTGAATGACCTGGCATCAGGCCAGGAGCTGGGAGGCAGCTTTCTCCCGGAGGCTGCTACTCCTTTTCTGATTCCTCCCCCAACAAAGGCACAGAGCGGGCACAAAGGTGCCTGATCTGAAGCTCCACTAATATGTCTCACACTGTTTGCTCCACCCTTGTGACCCTACCCAGTTTCAGGCCCACCCAAGCTGTTTCTAGTGGCTGGTCCATAGGAAAGGCTTGTCTTGTCCCAAGCTTCAGAGTTTCCTAAATTCTCTTAAACAAGCAGCATTTGGCTTCAGTGAGCCCTGTACCTCTTGCTAAGTGGTCCCAGTCCTGGCACCAACAGCAGTCAACCTTGGTCCACAGCTTGGTCTGGCCTAGGTACCTCCAAGCCTAGCATAAGTAATTTTGTAAATTATGCTGTGTGACCCTTGGACAGAACACAGGTGGTAGTTTACCTTGAATGTGCCAACAGCAATCAAGACTCCACTACAACAAGGGGGTATACCCAGCCCACATAGTGGGTGTACCTCAAGTACCCAGCTTGGGTAATAGGGGAGGCTGTGCCACCGGACCCTACAGGACATCTACCACATTGGGCCACTCTGCCAAGCCTGGGAGATGTAGCAGCACCTGATACATAGAAACAAATGCAGGGAAGATGCCAAAGTGAGGAGACAAAGAAACATGGCCCAAATAAAAGAACAGAACAAAACCCCAGAAAAAGAACTAAACAAAATGGAGATAAACAAGCTACTAGATGCAGAGTTCAAAACACTGGTTATAAGGATGCTCAAGGAATTTAGTGAGATTTTAACAGCATAAAAAAGATCCAGTCAGAAATGATGGATACACTAATTAAAATAAAGAATAATTTACAGAGAATCAATAATAGAGAGGGTAAGGGCAAGAATCATATCAGTGATTTGGAAAATAAGGAAGCAAAAGCAACCAATCAGAACAGCCAGAAGAAAAATAGTAAAAAAAAAAAAAAAATAGGATAGTGTAAGAAGCCTTTGGAACAACTTCAAGCATCATTCTCATCAGAGTTGAGGGCAGTGCAAAAAGAGAAGAGAAAGAACAAGAAGTTGGAGCCCTATTTGAAAAAATAATGAAAGAAAACTTCCCTATCTTGGTGAAGGAAATAGACATACAAGTACAGGAAGCACAGACAGTCCCAAACAAGATGGTTGCAAAGAAGCCCATATCAAGACACATCATAATTAAAATGCCAAAGATTAAATACAAAGAGAGAATGTTAAAAACAGTAAGAGAAAAGCAGATAGCTACCTACAAGGGAGCCTGCATAAGACTGTCAACTGATTTCTTAAAAGAAACTTTGCAGGCTAGAAGGGGTTGGCAAGAAAATTCAAAGTGATGAAAAGCAAGGACCTACAACCAAGTTTACTCTACCCAGCAAAGCTATCATTTAGAATCTAAGGACAAATGAAGAGATTCCCAGACAAGAAAAAGCTAAGAAGGTGGATGGAAGATGGCAGCGCAGTAGGAGGGAGCAAATTCCATTTCACCCTGCACATGGGAGCGAAATCTGGCTGATCTGTGAAGAAACCAAATGGTCAACCAGTGGAAACACAGCATATTTGAAAGTAGGAGATCAAAGGTTGTAGCGGACATTGAAAAATAGGATGGTAAGGGGAGTACTTCAGAAAAATAAGAGCCCAGGAATCACCGCAGAGACCAGGGCTAGCAAGGCCCAGGGCCCTGCACTTGCCAGGCTGGCTAGGGGCTCTTATGGGGCCTGGCGAGAGAGCCGGGTCCAGCATAATGCCTGCCTGCAAATGGATACAACTGCGCACAACCATGGACACTCAAGCGCGGGCACAACAGCAGACGCCTGAGCGACTGGAGACCTGTGGCCTACGCCAGGAACCTGGGGAGTGCGAGTGATCTGTGAGAGAATTGAAGCTCACTCCCGTGAAATTGGGGTGAGTGCACGGTGTAGGAGACCTAAGCTCACACCCATGAACTTTGAAAAGTGCCTACCCCCAGGAGGTTCAAAACATATGCCCCAGGCCCTGTGCAGAGAGGCGCCAGGCTAGCCCTGGGAGGACTAGCCCAAAGACAACTGAGTGTTGAACAGGGAGAAAAGTAACACCATCACCCCTTGGGCTTTGCAGCCAGCAAGACCAGATAATCCAGCTTGGCAAGTGTGAAAACAGCAAGAGTTTTATTTGTTTGTTTGTTTGTTTTTGTTTGCTTGTTTGTTTTTCTTTTTTCTTTTCTTTGAATAATATTTGTAATATTTTTTCAGTATTTTTATCTTTTTACTCCTCAACTCCTATTGCTTATCTTTACTTCTTTCTTGCATTAATCCGTCTTTCCTTCTTTCCAATTTCATCTCTTCATCCTTCCCCTTTTTTTCTTCCTTTTTTATTTTTTTCTTCCTCTATTCTCTTTTTAAATACCCACAAGTAAGACAAAACAAAAACAAAAACAAACCAAAAAAACCTGGAAAACTGAAAAAAACAGAGTTGGTCCCAAAGAGGGGTCATTCCAACAGCTGAGACAGTGGAAGCAGTGATCACCAAGATACCCAAAGGAGACTGTACCACTGAATCTCACAGGTATTCTACCACAGAAGTTCACACCATAAACCCAGGGAGCCAGAACAGATCAATTTAAGAAGCTGAGGCTAACAAGAAGAGTCTCACAAACAATGGGAAGAAAAGAAACAATCCCCAAGTGAAAGGAAAGGAAGAAGCACCAGAAAGAATGCTAAATGAAATGGAGGCAATTCAACTATCAGATTTTGAGTTCAAAGCAATGGTTGTCAGGAATCTCCAAGAGCTCTCAATGAGCTACCAGAAACTACAGAGAAGCTATGATGAACTTACTGAAAACTATATCAACATGAAAAAGGAAATAGAAACTATCAACAAGGGCCAAGAGGAAATGAAGAATACAATTTCTGAACTGAAGAACACAGTGGAAGGAATGAAAAGCAGAATTAATGAAGCAGAAGATTGGATCAGTGAGTTGGAGGACAAAGTAGAAGAAAATACCCAGAAAGAACAAGAAAAGGAAAGGAGGCTCAGAAAGAATGAAGAGGGATTAAGAGAAATGCAAGACAATATGAAATGTAATAATATCCGTATAATAGGGATACCAGAAGGAGAAGGAGAAGAGCAAGGGATAGAAAACCTATCTGAAAAAGTAGTGATGGAAAACTTCCCTAATTTGATGAGAGAAAAAGTCACACAAATTCAGGAAACACAGAGAGTCCCAATCAAGAGGAACCCAAAGAGGCCTGCTTCAAGACACATCATAATTAAAATGGCAAAATTCCAAGACAAAGAGAGAATCTTAAAGGCAGCAGGGAGAAAAAAGAAGTAACATACAAGGGAGCCCCAATTAGGTTAGCAGCTGACTTCTCAGTGGAAATGCTCCAAGACAGAGGAGAATGGAAAGAAATATTCCAAGTAGTGAGAAACAAAGGCCTGCAACTGAGACTGCTTTCCCCAGCAAGGCTTTCAATCAAGATAGAAGGCGAAATAAGGAGCTTCTGAGACAAAAGAAGTCTAAAAGAATACACCTCTACCAAACCAGTGCTGAAAGAGATACTAAAGTGACTGCTTTAAGGCAAGGAAGGAAAAGAGAGAGAGAGAGAGAAGAGAGGAACACAGGTATGAAAATGGCAATGAATAAGTTCCCATCAATAATAACCTTAAATGTAAATGGATTAAATGCTCCAATCAAAAGAAATAGAATTGGTGAATGGATAAGAAAGCATGACTCACACATATGCTGCCTACAAGAGACCCACCTCAGGACAAAACACCTACACAGACTCAAAGTGAAGGGCTGGAAACAAATGTTCCAAGCAAATGGACAGGGAAAAACAGCTGGGGTAGCAATACTCATATCAGAAGAAAAAAAAAGACTTCAAAAGAAGAGCCATAAAGAGAGACCCAGAAGGTCACATCATAATACTCAAGGGAAGTATCCACCAAGAAGACATAAACATTGTAAATATATATACACCCAACATAGGAGCACCCAAATACATAAAGAAAATCTTAGAAGACTTCAAGAAAGATATTGACAGCAACACAATTAGAGTAGGGGATTTTAACACTCCACTGTCAAAAATGGACAGATCTACCAAACAGAATATCAACAAAGATATTGTGGCATTGAACAACACTGTACATGAAATGAACTTAACAGATATATATAGAGCCCTTCATCCCAAAGAAACTAAATACACATTTTTTTTTCAAATGCACATGGAACATTCTCAAAGATAGACCACATGATAGGACACAAAACTAGCCTCAACAAATTCAAGAAAATTGAAATCATAGCAAGCATTTTCTCCAACCACAAGGGAATGAAACTAGAAATTAACACCAAGGGGAAAAACCCAAAAGCCTCAAAATAATGGAGATTGAATAGCATGTTATTAAACAATGAATGGGTCAAGAATGAAATTGGGGAGGAAAACAAAAAGTTTAGGAAACAAACAAAAATGAACTCGCAATGACCCAAAAATTATGGGACAAAGCAAAGGCAGTCCTGAGAGGGAAGTTCATAACAATACAGACCTACCTAAAAAGATAGAAACATTTCAAACAAACAACCTAATCCAATGCCTACAAGAACTCGAGGAAAAACAACAAACATAGCCCAGAGCAAGGAGAAGGCAGGAAATAACCAAGATTAGAGCAGAATTAAATGACATAGAGACTAAAAGCACAATTCTAAGGATCAATGAATCCAGGAGCTGGTTTTTTGAAAAGATAAACAAAATGGAGAAGCCTTTAAACAAGCTCATAAAGAAAAAAAGAGAGGACCCAAATAAACACAATCAGAAATGAAAAAGGAGAGATTGCAACTGACAACACAGAAATAAAAGTATTGTGAGAAATTACTATGAAGAACTGTATGCCAAGAAATTTGAAAACCTACATGAAATGGACAAGTTTCTAGGAAAACATAATCTTCCAAAACTCAATGAAGAAGAAGCAGAAAACCTGAACAGACAAAAACCAGCAGATGAAATTGAAGCAGTAATCAAAAAACTCCCAACACACAAAAGCCCTGGACCAGATGGTTTCACAGGAGAATTTTACAAAGCATTTAAGAAAGAGCTAATCCCTATCCTTCACAGACTATTCCAAAAAACCCAAAATGATGGAAAACTCACAAACTCTTTTTATGAAGTCAGCATTATCCTAATCTCAAAACCACATAAAGACACAACAAAGAAAGAAAACTTCAGACCAATATCGCTGATGAACATAGATGCTAAAATCCTCAGCAAAATATTGGCAAACTGCATCTAACAATGCATTAAAAAGATCATACACCATGACCAAGTGGGATTGATCCCTGGGATGCAAGGATGGTTCAACATTCACAAATCAGTAAATGTAATACATCACATACACAAAAGCAAAGAGAAAAATCACATGATCATATCAATAAGATGCAGAAAAAGCATTTGATAAGGTACAGCACCCATTTATGATAAAAACACTCAGCAAAATCAGAATAGAGGGAGCATTCCTCAACATAAGAAAGGCCATATATGAGAGACCTACAAACAACATCATACTCAACAGGCAAAAACTAAAATCTTTTCCACTAAGATCATGAACAAGACAAGGTTGTCCACTTTCACCACTTCTATTCAATATAGTATTGGAAGTCTTGGACACAGTGATTAGACAAGAAAAGGAAATAAAAGGCATCCAAATTAGAAAAGTGGAAACAAATCTATCATTGTTTACAGATGACATGATAGGGTGCATAGAAAATCCTATAGACTCAGCCAAAAAACTGCTTGACTTAATAAATGAATTTGTCTAAACAGCTGGACACAAAGTCAATATCCAGAAATCAAAGGCATTTTTGTATACCAACAATGAAATAGCAGAAGTAGAAATCAAGAAAAAAATCCCATTCAATATAGCAAAAAGAAAAATAAAATACCTAGGAATAAACCTAACCAAGGAAGTAAAAGACCTGTATGCAGAAAACTACATAACACTGAAGAAAAAAATCAATGAAGACGCAAACAAATGGAAACATATACTGTGTTCATGGATTGGAAGAATTAATATCATCAAAATGTCAATTGTACCCAAAGCAATTTACAGATTCAATGCAATAGCTATTAAAGTACCAATGGCATATTTCACAGACATAGAACAAACACTTCAAAAATTTATATGGAACCATACATGACCTTGAATAACTGCAGCAATTTTGAGAAAGAAGAGCAAAGTAGGAGGGATCACAATACCTGATACCAAACTGTATTACAAGGCCACTGTAATCAAAACAGCCTGGTACTGGCATAAAAACAGGCACATGGACCACTGAAATAGAACAGAGAGCCCAGAAATGAACCCAAGTCTCTACCGTCAATTAATATTCAACAAAGGGGGCAGCAACATAAAATGTGGTAAAAATAGCCTCTTCAACAAGTGGTGTTGGGAGAACTGGACAGCTGTGTGCAAAAAAATGAAACACCAGCACCAACTTACACCATGCACAAAAATAAATTCAACGTGGATAAAAGATT